>JAYESA010000014.1:67306569-67606569 GCA_036927795.1 Iris macrosiphon
TACTGCGTTCTACCGTCGATTCTGCTACGTAGGCTGGACGTACCCACGACTCATGCCCGATTTTTTGGGTGTGGGTCATGATACTTGTGGACCCATTAATTTTTACGCACATTAGTACAAGTAATAGGTTTGAGACAAGCCCTGTCAAAGGTGATATTGACGTGACTATTTTTATGGACTTATTATTTGTTGCGCACGTTGAGTGCAAATAAAAAAAATTCAAAAATAATCCCTATCATAGGTAATATGGACGTGATAGATTTCGTGAACCCATTACTTTTTGCGCACGTTAGTGGAAGTAATATATTTGAGATAAGCCCTGCTTGAGGTAATATGGACGTGGCATTTTTTGTGGACTTAACACCGCTTGTGTATCTTGGTGAGTATAGGTGATAAGTGGGGATGACAATAGATATGATCGATAGCCAAGAACTGGGAAGTTTGCTCAGAGGTAATATGGACATGGCAAACTCGGTCGAGAAGAAGTATTAGGACAATAGTTCAGAGATAATATAACCATGAACCGATGTTCGAGAAACTCACTGAGGAGTGATTTGCTGAGTGTGGTCTATCCGAACATGAAGATAAACCTGAGGATTGCTCCACTGGGGAGATTGGTGGGATGATAGCTTAGAGGTAATATGAACATAGCTACCATCTAACAGGATTAGTTTTTGAGTGGTCACTGTGGGAGTATACGAGTGGACCTGAGGACTGATCCACTGGGAAGACTTTGAGGATCCAACATCCATTGCGTATCCAGGTTTCCTGGATATCAACGATGGCTTTTACAAGAATTTGTAAAGAAGGAAAAAATATTACACATAGGCACTTGCTGGAGATGAAGAACTAAGAGTGTAGAGATGTACATCTAGGTTATTCCGCTGGTGATGAGGGGAGTACAAGTCTAGCTTAGACATAGTACTTTTTTCGGAACTTGTCGTTGATAGGCATCATGAGCAAGTCGTCGTTGGGTTTCGCGAGCCGGTAGGCGCTGTTGGTGAATACTGATTCTACGACGAAAGGGGCCTCCCATTTGGGCTAAAATTTGTCGAACATTTTGTGGGACATAACCATCGGTCTCCTTACGGTCAGGACGAGATTATCCACTTTGTAGGTCCTCTTCTTCACCCGTTTATTGAAGGCTCTAGAGAGACATGATTAGTATAGCTCAATACGCTGTTGAGCGAAGAGACGTTTCTAGTCGAGTGCTTCTAACTCTTGTAGCCGTCGGTGATGGTTGTCATCCACGGTTAGCTGATTGGAGAGAGCCACTCGGAGTGAAGAGATTTGGATCTCGAGGGGGAGGACCACTTCGCTTCCGTACACCAGAGATAAAGGCATATTGCCAGTAGCTGTCCGGACCGTTGTACGGTAGGTCTAGAGACATTCACTCAGCTTCTCGTTCCATTCTCGTTTATAGGAAGATACAAACTTTTTGAGAAGTTTTATGATGGTCTTGTTGAAGGCTTCTGCCATACCATTCACTGCTGGGTTGTAGGAAGTCTTCGCTACATTCTGAATTCGGTTTTTATCACAGAACCGATATAACGCATGGCTTACAAACTATGGACCATTGTCATGGATGATTCTTTGTGGCAAGCCGTAGCGGTATATGATGTGATGCTTGATGAAGCTGATCATATTGGACTTCTTGACTTTCGCAAGTGGTACAACTTTCGCCCACTTAGAGAAGTAGTCGATGATGGCAAGGATGAACCGATGTCCCTTGGATAAAGGTGGACTAATCGGCCTAATGATATCCATGTCCTAGGCTTCGTACGACCAGGAAGCAACAGTCGGGTGTAGGAACTCCGAGGGTTGGTGGATGAAGTCTGCGTGGATCTGGCATATTTGGCAAATCCACACGTAATCAATAACATACGCTACCATCGTAGGCCAGTAGTAGCCCATTCTCCGAAGACGGTCTTGTAGCTTCGGACCGGGTTGATGCGCCCCGCAGACGCCATCGTGAGCTTCACGGAGGGCTTATTTTGCCTCTACGTTCTACAAGCATCATAGCAGAAATCCGTCATAGGACCTACGATACAACA
This sequence comes from Iris macrosiphon, assembly GCA_036927795.1. Lineage (NCBI taxonomy): Eukaryota > Viridiplantae > Streptophyta > Magnoliopsida > Asparagales > Iridaceae > Iris > Iris macrosiphon. The sequence goes on from JAYESA010000014.1 coordinate 67,308,624, forward strand.
TTTTGGTCTCCGTGTCGTAATAGAAATAAAGGGAGCATCTTCTGATTGAAGTGGCCTCCTTCGGGTTCTCGGAGAGAATTCCATAGACTGGATAGTCAATGAATGGAAGCCTCCAATCCTGAGTATCGATGTTAACCTCTACTGCATAGCTGAGGCACAAGCATAGGTTGCTCTTGGGACAGTGTAAACCCCCTCACTCAAAAATTAGGCCTACTCGGCTTAGATAGAGAGATTAGGGCTAATTAGAATCCAATTAGAATTAGAATGCGATATTTTATTTAATTATACAATATTTATATCACGTAGCGCACCTTACCGTTGCTTCGATAATTGGAGCACTACACTAGCCATTGCCTTCCAACGAATTTCACGCCCTTTCCCTAGACATGACCACTATCTATTCTGACCTTTGTGTAACTTATAATTATGCTCTCTTGTGTTACATTTTAGTCGCACAACATTCGTCGTAGACTTTATATTTAATTCTATAATAATTCTTACTTTGTATGCTTGTGCGTTCTAATCGAAGTTGGAGACACAATCTTGACCCATTTCATATAACCTAATTTATAATAAAATTCTACTCTGAGCCCTCTATGTCCATGACACTTGTGTCCCACCAAATTTTATCCCCATGTACTTCTAATTAATTCAAGAACATCTTGCGCACTAATTTTAATTAAATTAATTCAATTTCCATCTTTGTGCAATTTTCCCAATGGTTGGGCACTGTTATGCAAAATTGCATTGAGGTATCTACACCATTGGATAATACATGAAGAAATCCAACTTTTTCCTTCATAAAAATTTTCCCATAATTTTTGGAATATGCAACGCGCACATTGCCCCCTCAATTAAAACTATTCTTGCATTTTAAACAAGGTAATATATAGCCCTCCAAACATCCCCATGTGAGGCCCAAGACCCAACTCCAAGGAGGTGTTGACCAAGCCCACTCCTAGGTCAATAAAACTCTAGCTCACATGTATAAAAATACAATATTATTCCTTTTCCTTTCCTTTTTCTATTTTTTTACCAAACCCATATACATCCAGCCGACCCCTCCCCCAAAACTCCTATTCATCTCCTCCATCACCACCCTTCCCAGCGTAGACCATACCGGAGCCCGACCCTTCGTCGGAGCCGCTGCCGCCATGGTCTCCTCCGCCGTCCTCAGGAACCCTAACTCTCGACGCCTCCTCCGAGTCTCTCCTTCCTCCTCCTCTCTCTACCACTCGTGCTGTCGTGGATCCCTACTGAGCCGTTCGTAAAATATCCCGGAGCTGCAGTCAGCGGTCGGATCCAGCGCTCCGGTAGTTGGAATCTGGTAGAGGCGCTCCATCGCCACCTCCCCCTCTTTATTTTTACCTCGGCCACCCAGGCCAACACCACCAGCGCCACCCGAGCCTCCTCGTTCTTCCACCACTGCCTCCACCCCCTCGACCTCCTTCTGTCCGTCCCTCAACACCACAATACCACTAGCACCACCTTACCTCATCTCCGGCCAACACGTTTCCTCCTCCCTGTTTCCCTTCACCTGGACGCTGTGCACCACCACCATTAACACAACCACTACTGCCATCTTCTCCCCCTCAACACCACCGTCCAGCAGCTTCCCCTCGCAGTTCTCTTCTCCCTGTCGATCCTCCACCTAAACTCAAATGTGCACCACCACCGCTCACCTCCTTCCCCTCGTCGCCGTCATCGTTATCCTCGTCAACACCATCATCCACATAATCAATATCATCATCATCAATCATCAACACAATCACCATCGTCTACATCATCATCCGCATCATCAGCCTCATCGTCATCATCGTCACCCTCATCGTCGTCATCGTCGTTATCATCATTGTTACCATCATCATCGTCATGCCTGTGCGTGTACCCCGAGGTTCGAACCTGCCCCCTCCCTTCTTATTTTGTATATGTGCTTGTGTGTAGGGTTTTAGCATATTGGTTTAGTTATTTGACACCAGACCATGTCGGAGAACCCTACTCGTATACGTATGCGTACACGTATTCGTATACGTTCAGATTAGGTATATATATATAAATATGTTGTATAATTATTTAAATGATAATGCTAATTATGATTGTATATGTATTTACATATGTATGGCCCTAGGTAATTATGGGTATTCCATATTCCGTTTGACCAAGTAACGCTAAAAGACCTGTTAGATGACTGCCTTGTGTATATTAATGTACTGACTTAGACACCTGATTAGATGACTGTCTGATTGTGTACAGTACTTGAAGACGTGACACCCGCGTAATTAGGTGTACAAGTTGACATTGTTAGTTGACCAATACCACCCCTATTATACCCTCTGAGCCAGTGTCTTTATGGTCAGGTGTGTGCTAGTGTAATGACTGATGTTGTATTATACTTTATCATATGTATATAGGATATCGGATTATTCTGTGCGACTTCTGGAGCAGGTTATTGGTACTTCGCAGCTTTCTTACCAGGCAAGTATACCTTGCCTTGTTGTACTGTTTAAATTCAGTTATTATTTAGTTGCATGTTTATTTATTTTAATATTATATAACTGTGCACGTCTGAGAGAGACTCGGGTACAGTCAATGAATACGTTGACGTTAGGACTTGTGTCTGACCAAGTGTCTAGTAGACCTACCTAAAGTTGTAGAGTTATTGGTATGACTTCCCAGGCCTTGACATGTATCATTACACGTCATAGAGTGAGTTCATGTAGAGACACGTGCCTCATACTCGACTGGCCATCGGTGTGAGCAACACGTGTAACAAAATTTAGCTTAGTGTTTATTTCTATAGAGATTTGCATTATAGTACGAGATGTCCACGTCGTGTTCACTACTAGTATATCTACTTTGTGCGGGGAGGACGACTACTAGGCGTATGGGACACCCACCTCCCTTATACAGATATAACACTCGACCGAGTGATACGGACGTATATATTATTACAGATACCATATTCTTTAGAGTGTTGGACGTTACTTGGTGATTTTTACAGATACCACACTATATAGAATGTTGGACATTATTATATTGTAGTGCGCCCATGTTATAGGGGGCATATGTGGCATATACTAGCCAGTCATGACGATTGGTGAATTACGTCAGCATATGTCTAGCCTACACTTTCCTATACGTACCAATGTTGTCCTCAAATTGTATTTCACTTAGATGGTTAGCGCACCCTTTTTTATTTATGCAGTATTTACTTTATGGCATACTTCTATGTATCTTGTTATGTCCCTCTGAGGACCTGGTCCCTTTCCAGGTGTAGATGTTCATGAGTATTCGCAGGAGCGCAGATCCAAACTGGTTACTTACATTCTGAGCAGGTCTTCTCTTCGAGTCTCAGTGGTTGATAGTTGTGATACTTATATTATATTTGTCTTGTTTATTCTTTATTCTAATTCGGCAGTAGATTTATTTTCACCCGACTATCATTCTTTGATACTTCATATTGAGATTCAGTTATATAGTAGATTGGTTATTTATTTCTATTTGATTATGTGGATGAGATTTAGATTATACCCTGTGACTTATGATAGTTTTACCACTTGTGAATTATTATTCATTATACAGCGTACGCATGAGTTATGGTTTCCATATATTGGAGTTACCATATACATGCGGTTGGCATGCTTACGTGTCCTAGTCCTACGTATTTTGGGAGTGGGGCGTGATATATTTTTAGTGGTGGCCCATGCAGGTCGAGAGAATATTGTCTCGGTTACGTTACTGTACCGAGCAAGCCTGCAAATAGGATTAGAGTATAGGATCTCATCCATAATTGACTATGACTTATCATCCTTCCAGTCTGTTCTATTTAAATAATTGTATCTTGCTTAATTCATGTGCTTCCCTAATATTTCATTGAGTATAGCCCCTGCTAGAATATAGAAATCGCTGTTGATAGGATGATAATTAGGGTAACATTCCTATTAAGAATACAACTAGGGCATTGACACATCACTAAGTTTAGAATACTTAGTGAACCCTAGCGCCCCTTATCTATAGATTGGTTACCATTACCCCTTGATGTATTTATGAAGACTTGAGAGTAGTATAAACACTACTAGGATTAGTTTAAAATTTGATCATAGTGTTTGACCCTAGTATTGATGAACCAATAGAAATCCAAGGTTAAATATTAGGACTAACTTAACTTTTATAGCGAGATAGTATTATAGAACTATAAATTTAGATTCTTATCTTGGTATTAGCAGAACAGTATCTTAGGAAGCCAAGAGGAATGACTAGAATATTTTTCTCGATTATACCTCGAACACAGAGATTAGCAACCACCTTCCCTCAAGAAACCATAATATTATCTAGAGTCTTTCTATTTAGTTTTATGACTTGTTCCTCTGAACCCTTAGCGCTCGCTATTGTGCGACGACTAATTATGTTTTCTTTCCTTCATCTTTCAATTCATGATACCTGACACTTCTGATTGTAGACCAAGTAATTTTATTCCATGTTAGGATATAGCTTGCTAGGATTATAGTTGTAATCTTGAACTTTGAATTTTTGTGCTTGTTAGTTAGAACTTGATAGTTTTGAGTTATTCTTGTAGATTGTGACTTAATGATTATTCTTCAGTTTCAAATCACATAATTTGTATTCCCACCTCGATACGAGTTATATCCTCTTTTCCCTTGAAGGCCAGCAGCTTTTCCATTCATACTCTTGACACTTGTTCTATGAGCACTACGACTAAGACTTAAGATGACCATCCCCTAGATAATGCAATAGGAAACCCTAATGAGTACCAAGATATTTTCTCGTAAACCCCAATAAGAGTTTATACTTTATTTACAAGAACAAGGTTATTTTGTAGAATCCCCTTAAGACTGTCACAGTATTAGTTTATTATTTCTAAGTTGGGTAGTATGCCTCACAACCTAGTAACACATAGTCCTCTTGACTCATTATTAAAGTATAACTGAATGACATTAACTGTATACTAGCATAAGACGATAGTGTTTATTCAGACTGTAGAACTTAGAGGTCCATGCCCCTATTTAGTCGACTAGCAACTTAGACAAGGAGTTAGTATGACAACAGTAAAGATTATAGAGTCTTATTTTCTTTGTGAACTTGAATTAATTGGTAACTTCTCTCATCATAATCTAGCGTGCTTATATTCTCTGTACTACCTTGACTTATGCCGTTATTATAGCCTAGTTTTGCAAGCTTATCCTTTTATCGAGCTTGTTTGTGACATATGTATTATTGGGTCGACACACTAATACAATTGTCTATTCAGAATCAGTGTATTACGGTCTGATCAACCTTAGTGCATTTTGGTTCGCTCTTTGCACGACTACTTTACGTGAATTGAGATATATAGTTGACTAGTAGACGATTATACTTGCCCTCTAGATATGTCTGACCATATCGTATCAGTTACATAACTGTACTAATACGAGCATGCAAATAAGAATTTATTAATTAGGATTTTATTCCACAACTGCCTTGACAATTCCCATTTGGATTCATTAAATGCCTTGATCCCCATACTTCTAATATATTACCTCCCCCTTGAACTCTTTATTATTGTCTTCCATCCTTCCTTATTTCGGAAAGATGAAACCTCGTGCTTAGTATAAGTATGATATACAGAGAGTACTAGATATACCCCATAGGCCAATCACATTACCAGATGGCTGCCTTCTATAATTGATTAAGGATATATCATATATGATATATTTGGTGTTTAAATTTTTGAGGATTGAGTAACATGATTAAGTAAATTTGAGGAATAAGTTTTCTTAAATGAAAGAGCCTTATGTGATAGATGGGTAAATTTTAAGTTGGGTAGCAGTTGCATTATCAACTGGAGAGGAATTTCTTTTAGATTGTGATCGAGTAAAATAAGATTGAGAGGTTCAAGTCATTTAATTTTGAGAATTCTAGAAGAATGATTAAGATGATGAGGATTAATAAATTTTAAAAATTGTGATATGGCAAACCAAATATATATACGTGAGCCCATGATTTAAAATTTTAATATTGAAGGTTGAATCATCGGTTTAAACCTTGAGGATAAATATAGAAATCTAGACTTGAACAATTGGTTAATTAGATTTCAAATTTTATAATTTGAGGCCTTAAATTAAAAGAAAATTTTGATTGTTGGATTACCTAATTAAAATATTGAGGAGGTAAATTGAAAGTAAAATTCGAAGAGTACGAAACTCACAAGTTGAAAATAGAAATAATATGTGGTCATAATTATTTTCTAGAGGAGAGTTTGATAATTGAAGATTGCGATATAAATTTTTAATGTGGGATGTCATATAGATTTGAACTAGATTGGATGTGAATTATTTAATTTGAAAACCGAGAAGATAGTACGATGTGTTGAAGTTCGATCTAAATAATGGTTAATTTAATTTGAAAGTGATTGCGATGGAATTGAATATGTTTAAAATTTTGGGAAGAGATTGCAATAGACTTGCCTTACGTACGCATGTGAAAGATTTAAACCAAATTATGCCTTATTTTAATTTTAAGGACAAAATTATTTTAAGTTGGGTAGATTGTAAACCCCTTCACTCAAAAATTAGGCCTACTTGGCTTAGATAGAGAGATTAGGGCTAATTAGAATCCAATTAGAATTAGAACGCAGTATTTTATTTAATTATACAATATTTATATCACATAGCGCACCTTACCGTTGCTTCAATAATTGGAGCACTACACTAGCCATTGCCTTCCAACGAATTTCATGCCCTTGCCCTAGACATGACCACTATCTATTCTGACCTTTGTGTAACTTATAATTATGCTCTCTTGTGCTATATTTTAGTCGCACAGCATTCGTCATGGAAGTTTATATTTAATTCTATAATAATTCCAACTTTGTATGCTTGTGCGTACCAATCGAAGTTGGAGACACAATCTTGACCCATTTCGTATAACCTAATTTATGATAAAATTCTACTCTGAGCCCTCTATGTCTATGACACTAGTGTCCAAGCAAATTATATCCCCATGTACTTCTAATTAATTCAATAACATCTTGCGCACTAATTTTAATTAAATTAATTCAATTTCAATCTTTGTGCAATTTTCCTAATCTTTGTGCAATTTTTCCACCGGAGCTGCAGTCGGCGGTCGGATCCAGCACTCTGGTGGCTAAAATCTGGTAGAGGCGCTCCATCGCCACCTTCCCCTCTTCGTTATCACCTCAGCCACCCAGGCCAACACCACCAGCGCCACCCGAGCCTCCTCGTTCTTCCACCACTGCCTCCACCCCCTCGACCTCCTCCTGTCTGTCCCCCAACACCACAGCACCACCAGCACCGCCTTACCTCATCTCCGACCTACACCTCTCCTCCTCCTTGATTCCCTTCACCTGGATGCTGTGCACCACCACCATTAACACAACCACTGCTGCCATCTTCTCCCCCTCGATACCACCGTCCAGCAGCTTCCCCTCGCTGTTCTCTTCTCCCTGTCGATCCTCTGCCTGAACTCAAACGTGCACCACCACCGCTCACCTCCTTCCCCTCGTCGTCGTCATCGTTATCCTCATTAACAACATCATCCACATCATCAATATCATCATCATCAATCATCAACACAATCACCATCGTCCATATCATCATCCGTATCATCACCCTCGTCGTCATCGTCGTCACCCTTATCGTTGTCATCATCGTTACCATCGTTATCATCGTCATCGTCGTGCCTGTGCGCGCACCCCGAGGTTCGAACCTGCCCCCTCCCTTCTTATTTCGTATATATGCTTGTGTGTAGGGTTTTAGCATATTGGTTTAGTTAGTTGACGACCTGTTAGATGACTGCCTTGTGTACATTAACGTATTGGCTTAGACACCTGATTAGATGACTGTCTGATTGTGTACAGTACTTGAAGACGTGACACCGCGTAATTAGGTGCACAAGTTGACACTGTTAGTTGACCAATACCACCCCTAGTATACCCTCTGAGCCAGTGTCTTTATGGTCAGGTGTGTGCTAGTGTAATGACTGAGGTTGTATTATACTTTATCATATGTATATAGGATATCAGATTATTCTGCACGACTTCGGGAGCAGGTTATTGGTACTTCGCAGCTTTCTTACTATGCAAGTATACCTTGCCTTGTTGTACTATTTAAATTCAGTTATTATTTAGTTGCATGTTTATTTATTTTAATATTATATAACTGTGCGCGTCCGAGAGAGACTCGGGTGCAGTCAACGAGGGACGTGCTCTTTGAAGAATATCTCAAAAGTTGCGATGATGCTAAGCACAGCTTGGTGGTTGGGGATCAAGTTTCGTTTCAGACTTTATACTCGCCCCGAACCTATTTGACTATTAGGTGAGAATCACCGTAAGTCTCCAGGTATTCTACTCCAACTTGTTTAGCAAGTTGGATCCCTATGATTAAGGCATTGTACTCTGCCACCTTGTTGGAGCACATCTCTGTGAGAAAGTAGGCACGATTGATGACAAGGCCGTATGGGGAGATCAACACTTTCCTGACCCCAACGATGATGCTGTCTTTAGGCCATGCTCTCGAAGCATCGTCAAATAACATTCGTCATACAACTTCGTATAAAGTGACATTGGAGTTCGCCGCCTCGGATGGAATCTTCTCATAGAGCTTCAAGGTTTCTGACCCCGGGTAGGATGCTAGAAATTTGGCCTGTGCTTGACCCTTGACGTCCTTCTGTGGGACGAACACCATATCATATGGAGATAATAGTATTTCCTAGGTATCCAAGTAGGAACTGATTGCCCCTGGTTTGGTCATGAGGACCCTGAGGTGGTTGACTCACGAGATTACATGAATGGTCTGTCCAGCCATGTAATATCGAGTTTTCTGAATAGCGAATACTAGAGCAAGGCATTCCTTCTCAACGGTGGTGTACGTATCCTCTACGCCGACCATCATCCGGCTAAGGTAGTATATGGCCTGCTTATGGCCTGCATCACTATTCTGGGATAACCGAGCACCGAGAGAGTGCTCCATCGCACGTACATAGAGCAGGAAGGGCTTTCCCATGACCGGGGCCACCAGCACATGAGGGTTTGATAGGTATTCCTTGATGTCGTCAAATGTGCGTTGGCATTTTTTATCCCAGACAAAGACGACACCTTTCTTCATAAGCTGGGTGAACGACCGATAATGTCCAGAGATGTTTGATATGAACCTCCTGATGTATGCTAGCCTCCATTGAAGGCCACGGAGTTCTTGGAGGTTCTTTAGTGGGATTATTTCCAGGATGGCCTTGATCTTGTCGGGGTCTATGTGAATACGCTGGGAAGTGAAGACGAAACCGAGGAATTTGCCACTAGAGGTTCCCAGGAAGGACTTGGTAGGGTTCATCTTGAGGCGGTGTGCGCGTATTAAGTCAAACACAGTCCTCAAGTCTTGGAGGTAATCATTTTTAGAGTGACTCTTGACGACGGTGTCATTGACATAGCATTCCACCGTCTTGCGCAGATGTTTACAAAAAATGGTGCCCATGGCTCGCTGGTATGTAGCACCCGCATTCTTTAGACCGAAAGGCATGACCGTGTAGCATAATATACCTATTGGGGTCCGGAATGATGTATGCTTGACATCGTCGGGAAATATCTTAATTTGGTTGTAGCTTGAGAAGTCGTCCAAGAAGGACATGCGCTCAAAGCCACAAGTATTGTCGATCATTATGTCGGTGATCAGGAGGGGGAATTCGTCCTTAGGATATGTCGTATTTAGATCACAAAATTTGATACAGATTCGAATCTTCTCGTTCTTCTTGACGACGGGCACTATATTGGCTATCCAGTCGGGATGTTGTTCCTCGTGGATGAAGCCATTAGCTATCAGTTTGTTGACTTCAGCTTCGATATAATTTATTATGTTCAGCCGGAACCGTCGTTGCTGTTGCTTAACCGGTTTGGCGTTTGGCAAAATATTGAGTTTGTGGACCATAGTTTGAGGATCCAGCCCTGGCATGTCTTCATAACTTTAGGCGAAGACATCAATGTAATCCCTAATAAGCTGCAGTAGGGATTCCCCATCTTTGTCGGGTAAGCTTTTGCTGACGAAGATAGGTTTGGGAGAGAATTTGTTGCCCAGATTGACTTGTATGACTGTCTTCGGTAGGAGGCTCTCGTTGTTCTAACCGTATCTCCCATTGTGCGTCTAGGCATTGGGCCCACGGTTCTACTTCAAGGAGTTCCTGTAGATCTTCGTCGTCTTTCTCAGGGTCAGGTGATACCATGTTGGCAGACAATGTTTGCTTGAGCATATCCCCGATACTGACGTCGGAGTCCCAAGCGGAAGATTGCGAAGAGTGGGAGTGAACCTCATCTTCTTCATATGAACCTTTGAGGGTTGTGGGAGGTGTTACATACCCTAAGCCATGTTAAGCCATGCTTGGTTTTATGGTAGTAATCCTCGAACTTGCCTGCGGGAGCAGATAGACGCAGGGGCAGCCGTCGACCCTTGTCGTTGTTTAAACCTCGGTTATTTTTAAGGTCATAACCCATATTCTGGATGATATGTTTGGCTTGACCGCTGAACCGGTAGAGTTGTATTTTGTCGGTGTCGGGTTCTAGCTCTTATTCTTCCGGGGTGAAGGACCGGGGACATTCAACCCTGCCGAAGATGATAAGTTTGTCTCCCCTCCTCCTTCCTGGAATTTTAAAGTAGGAACCTTGACTAGGGAGGATCTGGTTTACTGCGTAGGTGGTAGTCACTTGTGTTTGCAGGTGTAAGCCTAGACCGTGCTCCATAGAGTACAATGTGTTGATATGTGTACGCTCAGATTAATTCAAAGATAACATTTATTGATAAAATAAGGTATCTCTTACGAAGGAATCATATCATCGAGAGAAGGGACGTTGGCCTGAGAGGCCACATATTCTTTTAGTTCTTTATCCTCATGGGCTACCCCTATCGCGGTTAAAGGCATTGGTGGCTTCCTGTGCAGTTTTACCACCAGAGGCTCAAAGGCTGCAACCGTGGCCGAATATTCTTTTGGAGGTCTGTGAAGACGAACGACCATAGGTTCTGAAGTAGCAAATGGTGCAGGATCCTTCTTCTGTGATCAATTTGGCGGCCTATGAAGGCGAACGACCAGAGGTTCGGAAGGAGCAGATGGTGCAGGGTCCTTCTTTTGCGGTCGATTTGTCCTATGAAGGCGAACGACTGGAGGTTCGGACATTGTGGAAGGTGCGAGAGATTCTGGTGCCTTCCTGTGTAACTTAAAGACGAGGGGAGTGGCTGCGTCGGGAGTGCAAGCCTTGAGACGTGTTCTTATAGGCTCCTCCAGTGTTTTCGTAACCTCGGCCTCATCATCGGCCTTATTACCACCTTTGTCTTGGTAGGTTTGCTTGTAGAGGATGGCGTCGGAGTAGTATATCTCGACTCTCTTAAATGGGTAGATGTCTATGAACTCCATTCTGATAATGCCATGATCGTCGATATATTTTAAGCATTGGTGCAGGGTTGATGGCACAATCATATATTAGTGTATCCAGGGGGCTCCGAGCAAGACATTGTAGGATACATCTACGTCAATGATGTAGCAAGTGACCTCTGTTTTTAGGTCGCTGATCTGGCACTTCAGACGATTCTTGCCCATAGGGTAGCTTCTTTCTGCGTTGAAGTCACTAATAGCAGTATTGGTAGCTGTCAGGCGGTGCATCGGGATGCCCAAGGTTTGCAGCAGACTCCTCAGAATGATGCTGATTGATGAACCGAGATCGATGTGCATTCCGTCCACCTTAATGGCTCCGATATACCCTGTATAATACAGGGGGCGATCATGATGGTTGTTCTTTACCAATATATCCTGTTGCGAGAACGTGATATTGGGTATTACCTCCATGATACTATTCCAACGGGGGCAAACAGCCGGATCTTCAGTTTGCGGCTTGACCTGCGCCAAGTAGGCGTCGGCATTTTGTAATGCCTCGCTTAGGGCGTCTCGAGTGTCTCTGGATAGAAGCAAAAGCTCAAATAATGACAACTTTGTCAGGGTATTGGCGAGTTGAGCCAAGAGGTTAAAGTTGTAGGGCTTTTCCAATCCTTAAGCCGTTTTCGTATGCAACGGCTTATCGAAGCGTCCTTTCTTTTGTTTGGACTTGTCTGCAGGTAGGGGTTGAGATGGACCCTGATCAGACGCGACAGGTATAGTAGTTGGAGGTACATTGACGTCAAGAGCTTCGTAATCTCACTGTTAAGCAAGGCTCGACCTGGTTGTCCCTGCCCAGGCCTCCTTATCGTTGGGAGAAACGATGTGGCAGAACTTGGTTTTTCGTGTTTTAGGCTTGACGGCGGAAGGCGCTACTTATTGTGTCATGTCTGGACCAGATCCGGGTTGACCGGCATGATCTTGTCCTGAGTGGTAGTAAGAGGTGTCAGTCCTGCTGCTTGGTCACGAGCCGATGGAAGATTGACAACCTCCTTTTTTGCCGTATTGGGCTTTCGTCGGTGGGAAGTTGCCGAACTGGAGGGACACCATATTAGCGGCAAATGTTACAATGTTAAAATCTAGGGAAAGAGCCTTGGTATCGATCAACCATTGGATGTACCGCTTCAAGGTGTAGCACTCCTGTATCGGGTGGTGAACGTACCGGTGGAAGTGATAGTACTTTGGGTTGTTCATCTCCTCCGCTTCAGGATGACGTTTGATGTCGGGGAGGCAAATTTTACCTTCCTGCATCAGCATGTCGAAGATGGGCTTGACATTACCGTCTTTAAAAGAATAGGTCTCCCTTGATTTTGGAACCTCTGCCTGCTTTTTTTCTAGTTTTTTGGTCACATTAGTGACCATGGCTTGCTTTCCTTTCGTATCGCGGTTGCTGTTACCGCTATTGCTGGGACGCTTACCCTTTTTCTCAGTAGTAGGGATATGGATTCCCAAGTGATGGACGTCTTCGAGCTTCTTATCAGCATTGACAATGCTTATAATGAACTCCATACAGTCTTTGAACTGGCTATCAAGTATCCAGAGGCTGACTGCCAAATGCCTATTTTTTTGGCACATCTCCATTACTGTAGCCTCAGGATTTCCAGGGGAAACCTTAGCACTGTTTGTCGGAACCGCTCAATGTAATTTTATGTCAGTTCCCATTTTCACTGGGCGACATCCATAAGAGAGGACATCGTCATATCATTTTGCCTCATAAAATTTATTGAAGAATAGACGTGTCATGCCCCAGTCCCAAAATACGTAGGACTAGGACACGTAAGCATGTCAGCCGTATAAATATGGCACTCCAATATATGGAAACCATAACACACGTACGCTGTAATGTGAATAATAATTCACCAGTGGTATAAACTATCATAAATTATAGGGTATAATTTAATCTCATCCACAGAAAAATCAAATATAATGAATAACTAATATCTATAACCAGATCTCAAATGAAGTAACTAAAGATGACAGTCGGAGGGAAACAAATTTACTGCCGAACTAGAATAAAGAATAAATAAGACAAATAATATAAATACTGCCTCTAACAATCACGAGGCTCGAAGAGTAGACCTCTCGTAATATAAGTAACCAGTCCGGATCTGCGCTCCTGCAATTACTCATGAACAATACACCTGGAAAGGGACCAGGTCCTTAGAGGGACATAACAAGATACATAAAAGCATGCCATAAAGTAAATACTGTAAAAACTCCTGGGTGACCTAACCATCTAAGTGGAATACAACTTGAGGACAACTTTGAGAGTATAGAAAGTGTAGTCTAGACATATGCTGACATAATTCACTAATCGTGACAATTGGCTAGTATATGCCACATATGCCCCCATAGGAGGGTGCTCAGTAATAACGGCCATCTCCGAAGAGCATGGTAGAAGTACAGTATATTGGCCATATCGCTCCGAAGAACGTGGCAGCAGTATAGTATATATCGTCCAAATCACTCCGTCGAGTGTGGCAGCAGTGTAAAGGAAGTGGGTGTCCCATACGCCTACTAGTAGTCCTCCCCGCCCAATGGTCTAAGCATGTTGTATCCACAACACGCCTTAGTTACTACGCCGGGCGTCGTAACTCTGGTTCATACTCTATCGCTAGAACAATAGTCCAACCTTACAACCAAACAAGGTCAAGGATTGGACCATCGTACCACGATAGTCTATGATCCGCCTACTAATAACTGCTAAGTCTTCTAACATGTATCACTATTAGCAGTTATACCCTATCCGTCGCACACCTACACGTATAGGTGGCCACACACATACGCAAGTCCGTGCCCTACATGAGACTCACAACACGTGTAAGAAATATGTCAAGGCTTGGGAGTCATACCGATAACTCCACAACTTTAGGTGGGTCTACTAGACACTAGGTCAGACATAAGTCCTAACATCAACGCCTCCGTTGACTGCACCCGAGTCTCTCTCGGACGCGCACAGTTATATAATATAAACATGCAAATAATAATACAGAATTTAAACAGTACAACAAGGCATGGTATACTTGCCTGGCAAGAGAGCTGCAGAGTGTAATATCCAGATGTCAAACACCAAGAGTCAGAAACTATGGCCTCAGAATAAACACCTCTGGATGCTGAAATAAACATCACCAACGTTCCCAGAATAAGCAAAATAGCTATAAAGCACTCCCTTTTCGTCCAATTTGGACACATGGGCAAAACGGTAATTTTGGTCAAAGCGGGTTTCACATGCCCTTGCACTGAAAAGCGTGCCAGGGGTAAAGGTTTCTAAATGGGACAAATTATAGGTCAAACAAACTCTAAATGTTGGTACGAACTCAACGCTATGTCCGGATGCGGATTTCGGTGAGTCGAACACAATTTTGCCCAAAAAGTTAACCGTGGGGTCCGCCAATTGGCGACTTGGTCAACTATCTCAGAATTGCATGAAAATTAGGTCACTGGACCAGCGCAATACCACGAGTCCAGTGGCACAAGTTTCGTCGCATTTTGACGAGCGTGCACTAAATGCGCAAGATTTTCGCAAAAGTTGCGACACGGGAATTGTCCGCGGATACGGGCTGATTCCGACGCGCACACGTATCCGAATCAGTTTCTGCGAACCCTCACGTATTCGGGTACGCTGCATGCACCGTTTGGTAGACTTGGAACACAGCGGGGCGGTCCCGTTTGACGGGACGCGCTCCGTTTCACAACTTTTGGAAATCTAGAAAAAGTATATTTTTAGGATTTTCTAACAAATTTAATTCTACATAAAATAGTTAACAAATTAATATAATTAACTGAGATTAAACTAGGTCAAGTGGTCTCCGCATATCAAAAAGAAAAATTGGATTCGGATCTCTGTGGTGGGAGATACGAATCCGGGAATATAGGTGGTCACCGCAGTTTTCTGCGATACCCAAAAGTGGTCTTTTTTCATCAACTTGGACGTTGTTTTCGCCTAGGGTTACGCACTGTTCGAGGTCAACTATAATACAGGTATGGGAGGGGGATAGGTGAGGATCATACCTGTGAAGACGGGGTCGAGTTTGGTTGAGCGAGGTGACAGAAAATTGCGTGGGAAGAGAGATAAGTTGCTGTTTAAAACTGTAGTGCGCGGTCGCGGAGTGGTCGCGGACGTTGGCGGGCACGGTGGATGGCGCGGCGGCTGGAGGCGGTTCTGGTGACTCGGCGGCGGGTCGAAGGCGGCAAAGAGGCGAGTTGAATTAGGGTTAGGGTTTGGGAGGAAGAGTTGAATATATATATAGGTTAGAGAGAGATCGGGTGAAAAATGGGGAGGGGTGAAAATCCACAACTGCTGCTGCTGCATTTGCATGCGGGTACGGGTGGGTAGATTAGTTAGGGTGTTAACGGGTTAGAATTAGGAATCCATTAGTTATATATATATATATATATATATTTGTTTTTTTTCTTTTTCTTTTTCTTTTTCTTTTCCTTTTTTATTTCCTTTTTAATAAACTATATATATATATATACATAGAAAATTCTAAAAATTATATTATTGCATAACATTAAGCTAGCAACTGTCCACGGGATCTCCTACATGGAATAAATTAGAAAAAATTCCAAATGGCCCCATAAATCTCCTAAGTTCACAAATACCTAAAATAAAAATTAAACAAAATTCATTTTCCCTAATTTGCTCATAATTACTATATTCGATTAATTATAATTAAAAAGGATAATTATGGTTTTTAGGATTAGGGGTTTTATATTCTATCCAACTTATAAAAATTTCGTCCCCGAAATTAAAACTAAGCTACGGTAAAAAGTCAAGGATGGTATAAGATTTGTATTATTTAAAATACAAGCCTAGGTTTAAATGAGGGGCGATGTTGCGCGTTGCACATTCCAAAAATCATGGAAAAAATCCACATGAACGAAAAATAGGTTTCTTCATGTGTCATGTCCAATGGTGTGGGCACCTCAATGCACTTTTGCACCTCAATGCACTTTTGCATAAAAGTGCCCAATAATTAAAAAATTGCACAAAGATGAAAATTAGATTTATATGAAACGGGTCAAGATTGTGTCTCCAATTTCAATTGGAACGCACAAGGTACAAAGTTGGATTTATTTAGAGTTAAATACAAACGTCTGCGACGAATATGGTGTGATTAAAATGTAGCACAAGAGAGCATCGTTATAAGTTGTACCGAGGTCAGAATGGTAGGCGGTCACGTCTAGGACAAGGTCGTGATATTTGTAGGAAGGCAATGACTAGTGTAGTGCTCCAATTATCGAAGCAATAGTAATGGTACTCTAAGTGATCTAATTATTACAAAAATCTAAATAAAATGTCTTGTCCTATTTCTAATTGGATACCAACTAGCCCTAGTTTCTCCATCTCACCAAGTAGGCTTAATTTTGGGATGAGGGAGTTTACAATCTACTCAACTTAAAAATAATTTTATCCTCGAAATTAAAATACGACATAATTTGTTAATTCCTTCACATCCGCATATGAGGCAAGTCAATCACAATCTCTTCCAAAATTAAAATATATTCTAATCCATCGCAATCACTTTCGAAATTAAGGTAACCTCTGTTTAATCAAAATATTGTAATCTTTTCTCGATAGACATATCCAATTTTAAGCTAAGTCTATATGACATCTTCAAGTTTTAAATAGCCCACATCACTTTTCATATTACGATCTCCAACTATCATAAACTCCTTTAGAAGAAAACAATTTTAATCCAATATTATTTCTATTTGCCCTTATGAGTTTTGTATCCTTCAAAATTTTAAATTTAATTCACATCCTCAATATTTCCATTAGGTAATCCGGCAATTAAAATTTAACTTTTAATTTAAATCATCAAATTATAAAATTTTATATCTATTTCACCAATTGTTCTAGCCTTGAATTCTATATTTAACCTTAAGGTTTAAATCGATGATTCAATCTCCAACATTCAAACTTTAAATCATGCGCTCAAAGTATAATTATTTGATCCTCACTATCAAGATTTCAAAATTCATTAAATACTCATCCTCTAACTCCTTCTTCTAAAATTCTCCACAACGGCTTAATCTCTCAATATAATCCTACTTGATCACAATCTAAAAGATTTTAACCTCAAATTAACAATGTGACTTCTACCCAACTTAGAATTTACCCACCTATCATATAAGACTATACACTTTAGAAAAATATTCCTCAACTTATTTAGTCATGCTATTCGATCCTCAAAAGTTCGAACACCAACATTTTACCTTTGATATGTCCTTAATTTTTCTTAATCATGTTACTCAATCCTCAAAACTTTAACACCAAATATATCACATATGATATGCTCTTGTTTACAAAAGAATAATTCTCAAGTATGTGATCGGCCTATGGGGTATATCTAGTACTCTCTGTATATCAACTTATACCAAGCACAAGGTTTCGTCTTTCTGAAATAAGGGAAGACGGATAACAATAATAAAGAGTTCAAGGGGGAGGTAAGATAATAGAAGTATGGGGATCAAGGCGTTTAAGGAGTTCAAAAGGAATTGTCAAGGCAGTTGTGGATTAAAATTCTATTTGGTAATTTCTTATTCACATGCTCGTTTCAGTACAGTTATGTAACTGATACGATATGCTCAAGCTTGTCTAGAGGGCAAGTACATTCGTCTGCTAGACACTATATATCTCAATCTACGTAAAGTAGTTATGCAAAGGGCGAACCAAGCACACCAAGGTTAGCTAGACCTTAATACACTGATTCTGAAATGTATTAATGTATGCATCAACTAATACATGTATCGTGAACAAGCTCGATAAAAGAGTAAGCTTGCAAAACTACGCTATAAAATAGCAGCATGAGCCAAAGTAGTATATAAAATATAATTGTGCTAGATTATGATGAAATAAGGTACAAATAATTCAAGTTTACCAGACAAAACAAAAATAAGACTCTACAGTCACTACAGTTGTAGTACTAACACCTTGTCTAAGCTGTTAGTAGACAAAATAGGGGTATGGCCTTTAAGTTCTACCGTCTGAATAAACACTATCGTCTTATGCTAGTATATAGTTAATGTCATTCAAATATATTACAATAATATGTCAAGAGGACTATGTGATACTAGGTTGGGAGGCATACTACCCAACTTATAACAATTGTCCAATACTGTGGCAGTCTTAAGGGAATTATACAAAATAATATTGTCCTTATAAATAAAGTATAAACTCTTATTGGGGTTTATGAGAAAATTATCCTATTGCATTATATCGATAATGGTCACCTGAAGTCTTAATCATAGTGCTCATAAAACAAGTATCAATAGTAAGAATGGAAGAGTTATTGGTTTTTAAGTGAAAAGAGGATATACCTATATTAGGTTATGGATGCGAATTATGCGATTTAAAACTAAGGGTAATCATCAAGTTACGATCTACAAGAACAACTCAAAACTATCAAATTCTAACTATCAAGCACAACTTTTCAAAGTTTAACATTGACAACTATAATCCTAGCAAACTACATATCCTTAACATAAGAGAGTTTATCTGGTCTACAATCAGAAGTATCAGGTGACACGAGTTAAAAGGTGAAGAAGAAAAAGCATAATTAGTCGTCGCACAAATAGCGAGTGCTAAGGTTGTAGGGAACAAGATAAAAAAAATTAAAAATACGAAGACTCTAGATAAGATCATGATTTCTTAAGGGGAAGGTAATATGCTAATCTTTGTGCTCAAGGTATGATCGAGGAATTACTAAATTCATTCATCTCGGCTTCCTAAGATACTGTCTGCTAATATCCAGACAGGAATCTAAAGGTATAGTTCTATAATACTATCTAACTATGAAGGTTAGGTTCAGTCCTAATATTAAATTTTGGTTTTTCTATTGGTTCCTCAATACTAGGATCAAACATTATGGTAAAACTTCTAACTAACGCTAGTAGGGTCTATACTACTCTCAAGTCTTCATAAATACATCAAGGGGTAATGGTAAACCAATCTATAGATAAGGAATTCTAGGGTTCACTAGATATTCTAAACTTAGTGGTGTGTCAACACTCTAGTTGTACTCTAAATAGGAAGGTTACCCTACTTATCATCTAACAACATGGACTTCCATATTCTAGGAGGGGCCATACTCAAGGAAATATTAGGGAAGCACATGAATCAAGCAGGATGCAATTATTCAAATAGAACAGATTAGAAGAAATACGAGTCATAGTCAATTGTGGATGAGATCCTATACTCAAATCCTATTTGCAGGCTTGCTCGGTACAGTAACGTAATCGAGACAATATGCTATTGACTTGCATGGGCCACCACTAAAAATATGTCACACCCCAGTCCTAAAATACGTAGGACTAGGACACATAAGTATGCCAGCCATATGAATATGGCACTCCAATATATGGAAACCATAACACACATACGCTGTAATATGAATAACAATTTACTAGTGGTATAAACTATCATAAATCATAGGGTATAATCTAATCTCATCCATAGAAAAATAAAATATAATGAATAACCAATATCTATAACCAGATCTCAAATGAAGTAACTAAAGATGACAGTCGGATGGAAACAAATTCACTGCCAAACTAGAATGAAGAATAAACAAGAGAAATAATATAAATACAACCTCTAACAATCATGAGGCTCGAAGAGTAGACCTCTCGCAATATAAGTAGCCAGTCCGGATCTACGCTCCTGCAATTACTCATGAACAATACACCTAGGAAGGGACCAGGTCCTTAGAGGGACATAACAAGATACATAAAAGTATGCCATAAAGTAAATACTGTAAAAACTCTACGGTGACCTAACCATCTAAGTGGAATGCAACTTGAGGACAACTTTGAGAGTATGGAAAGTGTAGGCTAGACATATGCTGACATAATTCACCAATCGTGACAACTGGCTAGTATATGCCACATATGCCCCCATAGGAGGGCGCTCAGTAATAATGTCCATCTCTGAAGAGCATGGAAGCAGTACAGTATATCGGCCATATAGCTCCGAAGAACGTGGCAGCAGTATAGTATATATCGTCCATATCACTCCGTCGAGTGTGGCAGCAGTGTAAAGGAAGTGGGTGTCCCATACGCCTACTAGTAGTCCTCTCCGCCCAATGATCTAAGCATGTTGTATCCACAACACGCCTTAGTTACTACGCCGGGCGTCGTAACTCTGGCTTATACTCTATCACTAGAATAACAGTCCAACCTTCAACCAAACAAGGACAAGAATTGGACCATCGTACCACGATCGTCTATGATCCGCCTACTAATAACTGCTAAGTCTTCTAACATGCATCACTATTAGCAGTTATACCCTATCCGTCGCACGCCTACATGTATAGGTGGCCAACCATATACGCAAGTCCGTGCACTACATGAGACTCACAACACGTGTAAGAAATATGTCAAGGCCTGGGAGTCATACCGATAACTCCACAACTTTAGGTGGGTCTACTAGACACTAGGTCAGACATAAGTCCTAACGTCAATGCCTCCGTAGACTGCACTTGAGTCTCTCTCAGACGCGCACAGTTATATAATATAAATATACAAATAATAATCCATAATTTAAACAGTACAATAAGGCAAGGTATACTTGCCTGGCAAGAAAGCTGCAGAGTGTAATATCCAGATGTCAAACACCAAGAGTCAGAAACTACAGCCTCAGAATGAACGTCTCCGGATGCTGAAATAAACATCACCAACATTCCCAAAATAAGCAAAATAGATAGAAATCACTCTCCTTTCGTCCAATTTGGATACAGGGGCAAAACGATAATTTTGGTCAAAGCGGGCTCCACATATGGGCCATCTTGCACCGAAAAGTGTGCCAGGGGTAAAAATCTCTAAATGGGACAAATTATAGGTCAAACAACTCTAAATGTCGGTACGAACTCAACGATATGTCCGAATGCGGATTCCGGTGAGTCGAACACAATTTTGCCTAAAAAGTCAACCGTGGGGCCCGCCAATTGGTGACTTGGTCAACTGTCTCAGAATTGCGTAAAAATTGGGTCTCAGGACCAGTGCAATACCACCAGTCCAGTGGCACAAGTTTCGTCGCATTCTGACGAGCGTGCATTAAATGCGCAGTGCTTTCGCAAAAGTTGTGACACGGGGATTGTCCGCGGATATGGGCTGATTTTGACACGCACACGCGTCCGAATCAGTTTTTACAAACTCTCACATGTTCGGGTATGATGCGCACACCATTTGGTATACTTGGTACACAGGAGGCGGTCCTGTTTGGCGGGGCATGCTCCGTTTCACAACTTTTGGAAATCAGAAAAAAGTATATTTTTGGGGTTTTCCAACGAATTTAATTCTACATACAATAGTTAACAAATTAATATAATTAACAGAAATTAAACTAGGTCAAGTGGTCTCCGCATATCAAAAAGAAAAATCGGATTTGGATCTCTGTGGTGGGAGATACGAATCCGGGAGCATAGGTGGTCACCGCAGTTTTCTGCAATACCAAAAAGTGGTCTTTTTTTGTCAACTTGGACGCTATTTTTGCCTAGGGTTACGCGCTGTTCGAGGTCAACTATCATACAGGTATGGGAGGGGGATAGATGAGGATCATACCGGTGAAGACGGGGTCAAGTTTGGTTGAGCGAGGTGACAGAAAACCGCATGGGAAGAGAGGTAAGTTGCTATTTTTAAACAGTAGCGGACGTGCGCGGAGTGGTCGTGGACGTCGGCGGGCACGGTAGGCGGCACGGCGGCTGGAGGCGATTCTGGTGGCTCGACGGCGGGTTGAAGGCGGCGCGCCGGTAGTCTCGAGGGGAAGAGGCGATTTGAATTAGGGTTAGGGGTTGGGAGGAAGAGTTGAATATATATAGGTGAGAGTGAGATCGGGTGAAAAGGCGGGGTGAAAATCCACAACTGCTGCTGTTGCATTTGCATGCGGGTGCGGGTGGGTAGATTAGTTAGGGTGTTAACGGGTTAGAGGTAGGAATCCATTAGTTATATATATATATATATATTTATTTTTCTTTTCTTTTTCTTTTATTTTCCTTTTTTATTTCCTTTTTAATAAACTATATATATATATATATACATAGAAAATTCTAAAAATTATATTATTGCATACCATTAAGCTAGCAACTGTCCACGGGGTCTTCTATATGGAATAAATTAGGAAAATTTTCTAATGGCCCCATAAATCCCCTAAGTTCGCAAACACCTAAAATAAAAATTAAATAAAATCTATTTTCCCTAATTTGCTCATAATTACTATAATTCAATTAATAATTAATTAAAAAGGGTAATTACTGTTTTTAGGATTATGGATTTTACAAGACGCTTGTGGTCATCGATTGATGAGATACAATTATCTTCGATACTGCAGAACCAGTCGAAAGCTACCCCCGCTAATGCCCCGACGAAGAGTCTGGTAAGGATAGCATAGCTGCGGGGTAGGTGTCCTATTATAATCTCGAAGTAACTCATGAACCGGCGAGGGAAGGACTTATCGTCAAATTTTATGTTGAAGGGCTTATATTTGGGCAGATACGGTACATCTCTCCATTCTATCGGGTATGGTTGCTGCACATCGAGATCGCGGAGTGAGTCGCGATTGCCCATAGAGTCTAGGCGTGTTCAGAGTTTTCGGACCTCCTTCATAGCTTCCTTGGCCTTATCTTTCACAGAAGGTGCAGACAGGCCAGGCAAGTGAGGATTAGTACCCTCATTTGGAGCATTTGTGTTTAAATCCTCATTGGTCCCTGGGTCCAAGTTTACTTGTCCAGGGATTATTGCTGGTGATTATTGCTAGTTGAGAAGCCATATTTGCTTTGTTTCCAGCATTGTCTGGGTTAAGACTTGCATTGATGCACCCATCATCTACATCATGGCTTTGAGGGTCTCGAGGCACTAGCAGTTGCTGGGACCTTTATGGTTTTCCCCGACCATGTATACCATCCTCACATGAAGAAAGATGGAAGGGGCAGTGGATGCCACACTTTTTGTCTCAGACCCCTAGCGAGAGTAGTCATCAGGAAAAGTTGGCAGCGCCGTCTCCTCCTCGAACTCGAAAGGAATACTACCCCCAGCATAGGAGGCTACATTAACTTAGCGAGGGTGGCTACCCCTAGGGATCTCGGGGTCCATTCCTTGGGAATCGTTGTCTTCTCGGAACGTCGGGTTATTGCGTAAGTCGAGGGGAATACTACCCTCAGCTTGGGCCACCTGTAAACCCCCTCGACAAAAATTTAGGATTATTTAATTTAAATTGAGAGACTAGGACTAATTTGGTTACAATTAGGATTAATGTACAACAATTATGTCTTAATACACCTCACCGTTGCTTCGACGTTTGGAGCGCTACACTAATAGTTACCTTCAAACAAATTTCATACTCAACTCCTAGACATGCCAGACTACCCATCTGACCCTTGTGTAACTTTTAGATACTCAATATTGTACTTCATTTGAGCTGGGCAATATTCGTTACAAACATCTACGTATAATTCCATAAACCTAAATTCTCATAACTGGCCCTTCCTACTTGAATTAGAGGCACAACCTCAACCCAAATTATAGCATTTATCTATTCTGAGCCTGCTACACCCATGACTCTCGTGTTCCACCCAATTTTAATCCCATGTGTTCTCAATTGACAAAAGAACGCCGTGCACATTATTTTTAATTAAATGAAATTGGAGGGCCGACTCACCCAAAGCAAGACCTAACCAAGCCCAAGTACACCTTTCATGTGGACCAACCCCCACCCCGAGGAGCCAGGCCGGCTCAAGTCCCGAGGTCAGCCCAAAATCTCCTCCTATATAAATACACATTTTTCTATACATGAAAACCTAAAATTTTAACTACCACTACCACCATCAAACCCTAGCCGAATCCTTCCATCCAACCGAGCACCCCTTCTCCTCCTACCCGACCGACACCACCACCACCTCAGGCCGCCAGCACTGCCATCCCCCAGGCCGCCTGACCTCCACGCCCATCCGCCTTCATCATCAAACCACGCCGCCGCCATCAACCCTATCACAACCGACCCCGAGCACCCTTGCCGAGCCGTCCAACTTCCCAAAGCCACCACCACCACCTCCAGCACTGTCCACCGACCATCAACACCTCTTCCCCCCCGACCAGCAGCGTCCCAGCCAGCTAATGCCGCCGCTGCCGCCGCTACCGCCGCTGCTGCAACTGCTGTAGTTGCTGCCGCTGCTGCCATGATCTACTGCCGACGCCGGAGCTCCACTGACCGCCGGTGAGCATGAACGTCGACGAGGAGACCCCCTCGTTCGGCCACGCCTAGGTAAACACCTAAATTCCTCTCTTCTTCATGATATCGTCGTATAGTTGCGTAGAGTTGTGTCATCGTGTCGTCGTGCCGTGTCATTACATGGACACGAGATAGTTAATTTGAAACCTTATATGTGAATGTGCGTATTCTTAGTCAGATTACATAATAATTAATAAGTTAGTAATTAATAAATTAGTAAATGCCCTAATAGCAGGAGTTGTTATTAAAGACTTGTAATTCACCAATAAAACCTAGACATCGACAAGTATGCTTAACATGGAAAATAAGGACATGTAATTGTACTAACCGCAATTAGTTTTGTGACCCATGACTTTAGTATTTTACTGTTATGAGGTACACAATAACTGAGGACAGGACACGTGTGCACCTTAGCTACGTGCACACGCGACTCTGTAGTCGACCAGCCGTGACCCTTGCGGCAGTACCTTAGAGCAGTGTCGTAGGTTGTGTATGTATTGCTTTAGTGTCTGATGCTAGATTGCTATACTATATTATGTGTTTAGGGTTACTGGACCAGCCAGGAGATACTGCAGGAGCAGGCTATTGGCATTCACAGATTGAGGACCCAGGCAAGATACCTTGCCATATTTACTGTCTAATTTAAATTATGCTTATGTTATATGATATCTTGTTGCTTTATTTTTATATGACTGTGCGCGTCCGAGATTGACTCGGGTGCAGTCGACGGATGCGTCGATGATTAGTGTACTTGACCTAGTCACTAGTAGACTCACCTATTTGGAGGATACTCTGATATCTTCCAAGACCTGACACTCTTACACGTTTCATAGTGACAAATTCATATTGGGATGCAGGTTCGCGTACTCGACTAGCTATCGGTGCGTGTGACATGCATCACGGTTAGTACGTGATTCAGGCTTTTGTATTATTAGAGACTTGGCATATATATACTTGGTATACGCGTCGAGTATTCGACTTATGGGCCTACATTGGGCGGGGAGGACGACTAGTAGGCGTATGGGACACCCACCCCTTTTTTACAGATACTGCACTCGACAGAGTGATACGGACGTATATATATTTTACAAATACCACATTCTTTAGATTGTTGGACGTTACTTGGTGATTTACAGATACCACACTCTATAGAATATTAGAAGTTATTATATTCCTACACCCATGTTATAGGGGGCATATGTGGCATATACTAGCCGGTTGTCACGATTGGTGAATTTTGTCGGCATATGTCTAGCCTACACCTTTTCATATACTCAAGGTTGTCCTCACATTGCATTCACTTAGATGGTTAGCACACCCTTTGTTGTATTTATTTTATTCAATATTATATATGGCATGCTTCTATTAATCTTGTTATATCCCTCTGAGGACCTGGTACCTTTCCAGATTTGGACGAGATATATTATCCCATAGTGTACGGCCCAGGCCAGAAGACTAGGTACGGTACAGCTGAGGAGCTTGAGGTGCTACCGTCAGACTTTTCGTGATCAGTCGGTAGGCCTTATGCCTAGGATTGGGAGCATCATTATCTAGTCAGCCGATGCCCTAGTCATTATTCTTTTTATCTGTCATTCAGTACTTTTATTTCGTCATAGTAGTGGGTTGGTCCCCACCAGACATTCTTGGTTGTACTATGATATTTTGAGACTGGCGTTTATCTTCCAATATTTATTATTAGTATATTCTTGCTGTTTATATTGTGGATGAGATTAGATTACATGTTGTTGATTTATATGGGACATGTTAGTATGTTTGGACAACGTAGCACTCTTAGTTAGGATCCATTAAATTGGGATATACTCGGAGATGTGACAGCTGGCTATTGCCACGTGGCCTGGTCCCGTGTATTTATGGGACTGGGGGTGTGACATAATTTTAGTGGTGGCCTATGCAGGTCATCAAAATTATCGCTTGTGGTATGGTAACATGCCCAGCGAGCCTGCAATAGGATAGAAATTACTAGGTCTCATCCACCTTGATTGCGCCTTTGAACTTCCTTCGTATTGCTTCTAAATATCTGCATCTTGTTTGCTTGATTCTGAACTCTTTTAATGGAGTCGTATCTCTTGCAGCAAGATGAACTTGCGCAGTAAACGAGGGGAACCCAGTGCCGTAGTGCCAGATGACACCACCCAAAGAGAGGAGGTACCCCAGGGACTACTTGGAGGGCAACCACCATTACAGGCCCCGCTGATACATTGGCACGAGACTTCTCAGGGCGATCCTACCCAGCAGCACGAGGGACAGACTTCCCAGACGATCCCCACGCAGCATTTTGAGGGCCAGACTTCGGGGGCTACGCCGATGTCGCAAACCGAGAGGCCGATATCTGAGGAGACGCCTACCGCACAGGCAGAGGTTTCGTTGCCACCACCTCCATCTTACCCACATCAGATGCCATAATTAGATGGACAGTCACAGATGCTTCAGTTCTTCCAGACTATGATGCAAGCACAGTGGCATCAGACCGAGACGTTGAGACAGAGTTTGATGGCAGTACTAGAGAGGACACCTGTTACAGTACCAGTACCAGCACCTCCACCAGCCCAGACAGGTGATACTATATGATGGTTTTGCTAGATGGGTCCGAATACTTTTTCGGGCAACGAGACTGCAGAGGAGATCTCCGATTGGGTCGCAAATACGGAGATGTTACTAGAGGCTTCTCAACTACATCCAGACCTTTGGATGACCACAGTGAGATCCCAACTGAAAGGCAACGCCTATCACTGGTGGGATTCTATTGAGCGTAGTATAGGCAAGAACCAGACTTGGGAACAGTTCTTAGAATACTTCAATGCGAAGTATTTCTCGGCTACAGTCAGAAATGCCCTGTACTCCCAGTTCCTACATCTAGAACAAGGGAATATGACTGTTGACGCATATGATGCGCAGTTTAGCCGTTTTAGCAGATTTGGTGCCGTTCTGATACCCAATGACCTAGAGAAGGCTCAGAGATTCCATCACGGCCTTACTTTCGAGCTGCAGAGTTATACCACCACACAGGCGAGGATTTTTATGAGGTTCTTTCAGAGGCGAGGATCCAGGAGGCCATCGACAGAGGAGCAAGACGTTCACGCATGACCACACCAGCCAGAGCACAGCTCAAAGCAGGAGGACCGATCTGTCATCCCGTAGCACAGACACAACAAAGGACAGCACCTTACCCACAATCGAAGCTTCCGACTTATCACCATTGTGGCAAGAAGGGACACGTCATTAGAGATTGTCGAAAGAAGCTTGGATTGTGCATGATATGTGGAGCAAGTCAGCACCTTGTTAGAGATTACCCATAGTGCAGAGATGTAGCACCGTAGACCGGACAGAGGCTAGCAGCACCAGTTCCGAGGATACTACCCCCGCCAGGAGGTCAACGTCCACCAGCACCCGAAGGATTTCACAGGGGACCACCCTTGGCCCCACAGGAGGTACAGTTTGATCGAGCCAGACAGCAGACCGGAGGACTGAGGCACAGACAGGCCTTTGTATTAGCAGCTACTGAGGAGGAAATAGAAGGGGAAGCTAGCACAGGTACCATTTTTGTTACATCATTACCTGTGACTGCATTGTTTGATTCTGGTGCTACGCTATCTTTTATATCTAGTAGATTCGTAGCAATGCATAGAGTAGCTACTTTCCCCTTACCTAAGAGTTGGAAGATTCTTACCGGAGGAGGCATCGTGCCGGTTACCAGCACTATTAGAACGTGCTCAGTAGTCGTATGTGGTAGAGAGATAAGAGCGCGATTCTTGATATTACCCATGCCATACTTTGACGTCGTGTTAGGCATGGACTGGTTAAGCCTGTATAATGCCGTACTAGACTGCCGGAAGGGTAGCGTCACTTTTAGACCGCTAGATCAACCGGAGTTCAAGTACTTGCGAGGGACCGTTGAGCAAGGAGTAGGACAAATAGCTGGAGCTTACATGGCTATGGAGATGGTACCCCCACCGATAGTTACAGAATTCGAGGATGTTTTTCTGGAGGACTTGCCAGGCTTGTCGCCTGATAGAGATGTAGAGTTCACTATTGAGCTAGTACCTGGAGCAACACCTGTATCTTCTAATGTAAACAGATTGGCAAAGAAGGAACTAGATGAGCTGAAGCAACAATTAGAGGAGTTATAGAGCAAGGGATTTATCCATCCTAGTGCATTACCCTAGGGAGCACCAGTGTTGTTTGTACCTAAGAAGGATGGAACAATACGTATGTGCATTGATTATAGAGCTCTTAATGTTTTGACTATCAAGAACAAGTACCCCTTGCCTCGGATTGATGATTTATTCGACCAGTTGACAGGTGTAGTGGTATTCACAAAGATTGACTTGAGATCGGGTTATCATCAAGTGAAGGTGTGAAGAGAAGACATTCAAAAGACAGCATTCAGGACTCGTTATGGTCACTACGAGTTCTTAGTGATACCTTTTGGACTGACGAATGCGCCTACTGTATTTATAAACTTGATGAACAGAGTTTTCCACCAATACTTAGACCAGTTCATGGTAGTCTTCATCGATGACATCTTGGTGTATTCAAAGAGCCACGAGGAGCACGAAGAGCACTTGAGACTAGAATTAGAGACGCTGAGGAGAGAGAGGCTTTATGTCAAGCTGAGAAAATACGAGTTTCTTCTAGACCGTGTCTCTTTTCTTGGACACGTCATCTCAGGAGATGGTATTTCAGTAGATTCGGCAAATATTTTATCAGTAGAGACATGGCCAACCCCTACTAATATCTCAGAGGTGAGGAGTTTCTTAGGACTTGCCGAATATTACCGGAGGTTCATGGAGAACTTCACGAAGATTGCAGAACCAATGACCCGCTTGACCTGTATGGAGCAGGAGTTCACCTGGACAGAGAAGTGTCAGACAACGTTCGATGAGCTAAAAAAGCGCCTGACTACAATACCTATATTGACCATACCTTCTGGACCCGGAGGATTCGTGATCTATAGCGATGCATCCGGGAAAGGATTAGGATGTGTTTTGATGCAGCATAGAAAGTTTGTGGCCTATGCCTCTAGGCAGTTAAGGACCCATGAGAAGAACTATCCTACTCACGACTTGGAGCTTGCCGCAGTAATCTTTGCTTTGAAGCTTTGGAGGCAATACCTATATAGAGAAAGAGTCGAGATATTTACTGACCACAAGAGCCAAAAGTATGTCTACACCCAGAAGGACCTTAACCAGAGACAGATACATTGGCTCGAGGTGATGATAGACTTTGAGATTGAGCTACAGTACCATCCGAGAAAGGCCAACGTAGTAGCTGATGTGTTGAGCAGAAGACCTATAGCATTCTTCTTGACTACCCAACAACATCTATTGAGAGATCTAGAGTAGATGGGTATAGAGGTTGTTATGCCCGGAGTAGACAGACAGTTGTCGAGTTTTCAGTTGTAATCAACATTAGTGGAGAGGATCAAGGCTACTTTGCCAACAGACGCCAGATTTCAGAGGCTTTGACAGAGGACAGAGGCCGAAATACAGACATGATTGTGTATACATAAAGATAAAACCTTGAGATGTGGAGACCGTCTCTATGTTCCAAATAGAGAACTTCGTCAGGAGTTGATGTCAGAGGCACACAGTTCAACCTACTCTATTCATCCAGGAGGCACGAAGATATACAAAGACTTAAGGTAGTACTACTGGTGGCATGGAATGAAGAGGGAGATAGCTCGCTTTGTGGCAAAGTGCATGGTGTGTCAGCAAGTCAAGGCTAAGCATCAGAGGTCTGTAGGATTACTTCAACCGCTCCCGATACCTGAGTGGAAATGGGAGCATATTACTATGGATTTTGTTACGGGCTTTCCGAGGAGTCCTAGTGGTCAAAATATAGTATGGGTAATCATGGATAGACTCACCAAGTCCGGTCACTTTTTACCCTTCAAAGTTGGACATTCTACAAAGGTCTTAGCAGATATGTACATGAGGGAGATTGTACGACTGCATAGAGTGCCAGTTAGTATAGTGTCTGATAGGGATACGAGGTTTACATCTTACTTTTGGCAGAGTATACAAGAGAGTCTCGGTACCCGCCTAAATTTAGCATATCGTATCACCCAAAGACAGATGGCCAGTCAGAG
Source organism: Iris macrosiphon (assembly GCA_036927795.1). NCBI lineage: Eukaryota > Viridiplantae > Streptophyta > Magnoliopsida > Asparagales > Iridaceae > Iris > Iris macrosiphon. The sequence goes on from JAYESA010000014.1 coordinate 67,339,385, forward strand.
CGCACCATTCAGACGTTGGAGGACATGTTAAGAGCATGCATGCTTGATTCAGAGGATCATGGGAGGACCATTTGCACTTGGTCTAATTTTTCTACAATAACAGCTATCAAGCGAGCATTCAGATGGCTCCCTATGAAGCATTGTATAAAAGGAAGTGTCGTTCCCTAGTGTGTTGGAGCGATATAGGCAAGAGACAGATTCTAGGGCCAGAGTTGGTTGTTCGTACATTAGAGAAGGTGAAGAAGATCCAAGGACACCCACGAGTAGCACATGATAGACAGAAGCATTGGGCGAATGCGCATCGACTACCCCTAGAGTTCCAGGTTGGAGATCATATATTTCTAAAAATCTCACCTACTCGAGGGACTATCAGATTTGGAGGCAGAAAAAAGATGAGTCCGAGGTACATCGGACCATTCGATGTGTTAGAACGCATCGGAGAGGTTGCTTACAGGTTAGCCTTACCATAGACTTTGGAAGGAGTCCATGACGTCTTCCATGTATCTCAGCTGAGGAGGTACATGCCAGATCCGAGTCATATGCTTGACCATTCAGAGATCACGGTCGGCCTGAGCTTATCATACCAAGAGGAGGCTGTTGAGATTCTGGACAGAAGTGAGAAGGTATTACGAGGTCAGACTATCCCCCTAGTTCGTATCGTATTGAGGCATCATGCGCCAAGCGAGTCGACCTGGGTATGCGAGAAGGATATCCGACAGCGTTATCCCCATCTCTTCGAAGGCCTAGGTATGTAGTAACATTTTAATTTCAGTCAGTAGTTCTTACCATGCGTATGTTTTAATTTCGAGGACGAAATGCTCTAAGAAGGGTAGATTGTAAACCTACTCGACCAAAATTTAGGATTATTTAATTTAAATTGAGAGACTAGGACTAATTTGGTTACAATTAGGATTAATGTACAATAATTATTGTCTTAATATACCTCACAATTGCTTTGATATTTGGAGTGCTACACTAGTGGTTACCTTCAAACAAATTTTATACTCAACTCCTAGACATGCCAGACTACCCATCTGACCCTTGTGTAACTTTTAGATACTCAATATTGTGCTTTATTTGACCTGCACAATATTCGTTGCAAACGTCTACATATAATTCTATAATCCCAAATTCTCATAACTGGCCCTTCCTACTTGAATTAGAGGCACAAATGTAGAAGCATAAAATATGCTGGGGAATTGTACGCGTATTAAACAGTCAAAACCCTCCAACATACATGAAGTCCACATAAAACAGAGCTTCAGCGCTGTGTGGCGTAAAATATGACTTCAGAACAACCCGCGTAAAATAGAGCTTCAGCGTTGTGGGACATAAAATATGACTTCAGAGTTATACACGTAAAATAGAGATGCAGAGCTGTTTGGCGTAAAGAAGAGTTTCAGAGCTGCCCGCATAAAGCAGCACTTCAAGGCTGTTTTGGCATAAAAGGTTGCTTTACCTTCCTGCGTAAATATTAAAATACGTTTGTTTTTTTATGCAGCGTAAAGTTGTACGAGGAACTCTTCGTATTCCTCGGATGAATTTATCAGACTAAACAGTGAACCTGACTCCCGACAAAAAGTACTGCACGATGATCGAGAGGATGGCTGTGATGATGATTTTTCACAGAGACCCAGGTTGTCATTTAGTGACACAAGTCATATTTTACGCTCAAGACTGGAGTCTTCTGAATACGCTGCCTATTCTACATGGCCAAAAATGAGTCTTTACACTCAAAATGAGACGAAATCGGACACCACATCAAAAGTTGTTTCTCATACAGAGCTCGAGGCATATCTCTGCATTTAATGCACGAAATGAAGGCATATCTCTGCATTTAATGCACGATATTTGGTTCTATTCTTTAGATTTTGTCATGACTGGGAATACTAAAACTGTGGCTAATACGCTCACATCACCATCCTTGCATTTTTATGCCAACCAGGCTATTTTCAACTATAGGAGTATGTCGTATGCTATCTCCTCGAAATACGCCAACTCAGGCTATATTTGTAAAGGTACGTGTTAAGGCTATTTAGCCCAGAATACGCTTAAGACCTCAGTCGTGATGGATAATTGGCTATTTTTATGCTGGTTATCTATTATTCATGCACCATCGAGTTTTACGCAGAGTTTCGCTTTTATGGCAATAAGACAGCTATTTGGCTTTTACGCCAAAAAGATAGCTATTTGGCTTTTACGCCAACAAGACAGTTATTTGGCTTTTATGCCAACCATCTTTACGCAGGAGCAGTTACCTACGTGGCTTGCATGCCATAATCTTCGAGAAGCAGTTATACGCGTTACCTCATAATGGGATACGTGTCATACGCAGATCCAGAAGATTATTTAAACGTGGGCAGCAGTTATTATAACCGTCGCATAAAAGATGCAACTTTCTTCACAGTTTGGCTTCTACGCCAACTGGACAATTATTTTGACTGATCTCTATAAATAGAGACCCCTGGTCATAGGGGAGGGAGATCAGAATCGAGGGAAGATCAGAGAAAGAGAGCACAGACAGAGAGTGTTGATTGACAACTTTGGCAATGAGAATTCAATCCCACTTGCAACCTTTGAAGCTTCTTCTTCTTCTTCTTCTTCTTCTTTTACGCACTTCTTTACCATCGTGTGGTCCAAGGGACAAAGTGATCGACTGCAGATCAGACTCCTATAGCAATTATTCCCCAGAATCATTTTTATTATACTTAATATCCTTGTATAGGATTAATTGTACTCTTTTTCTTGTTTGTAAGCAAAAAAAGAAAGGTTATGTGTAAACTCTCTTCTTCTCTCATTTTTGTTTATTCAAACACAAGATGGCGACTCTGCTGGGGACGACTTTCCCCTCTAACGAGAAAGCAATTGCTCAACACGATGCTGTGTCCGTCGGATCGATGAAGAAGACTTTGGTCGTCCAGTTCGACCAATCTGCTTATGAAGACATGCTCCATGCCGGGGGTAGCTCTCCCTCCTCTTCTGTCCAGAACAACTGAAAGTTGTGTAAAGTGTTGATGCCTGAGACGTCCTCTGCCCTTCCTGCAAGCTCTCACTCTCTGATCAACAAGGCTGTGACAATACAGCCAACATGCCCAGTGCATAAAAATAGTGCTTTATCGACTCCTGGGCGTGAAACCCATCCTCTTGCAACGCAGCATTGAAGTATACGAGAGACGCTTCGTATTCTCCGAAGTGAACCTGTCAGATCCTGCAATGAACCTGACGTCTGGACTTCTGATAAAGGGATACTGCTCGACCACCCAGGGATACTGCTCGACTACCCAGACGACGGCTATAATGATGGCACGACACTGCGACCCAGGCTGTCATTTACCGCCATCTCCTTTGCGTAAACTGCTTTTACGTGCACGAAGGGATACGCTGCCTTATTTTATACAGGCAGACATGAGCTGTTTATGCTCTGCAGTAGATAAACCGCCTGCCACATCAAAAGCTGCACTCCGTACGGGGCTCAAGGCACGTCTCTACGACCAATGCATAGAGCGATGACAGTTGCTCGAGGCACATCTCTACGTCTAATGCACAGAGCGATGACAGTTGCTCGAGGCATGTCTCTACGTCTAAAGCACAGAGTGGTGACAGTTTCTCAAGACACGTCTCTGCGACTAATGCGCAGAAGGGCTGCAGATCTTCAAAAATACGCCTCCACATTTAATGCACAGGATGGTGGCAAATCTCTGTATTTAATGCAAGAGATTTGATTATATCTTCAAAAGCCATAATTCCGGCTAAGACGTCCACATCAGCACTCTGGCACGATGCATAGTGGCTTCTACGCCCATTCAACTCCTGTGCTCACTTGGCTTCTACGCCCACTCGGCCTCTATGACCACTCGGCTTCTACGCCTTTTTTGGCTTCTATGCCTACTTGGCTTCTACGCCATGGTGACAGATATTGGCTTCTACGCCCACCTCTTCTATACGAGGGATACCTACCTACGTGGCTTCTACGCCGTGATCTTCGTAGCGATTGTACGCGTTTTGTCCCTTAGTTGGACCCGTGTCACACGCTCATTCAAAGGATCATCTATACGCAGGCATTGGTTATTTTAACCGTTGTGTAAAAGGGTACTATACTTTCCACTCCTCGGTTTCTACACCGACGGAGTGGTCACTGTCACTAAAACTCTATAAATAGAGACCTCTATCAATGAGGAACAAGGTCGAAAAATTGGTCAAGAAAACCAATATCAGATCCAAGGTCGAACTTCCAAGAAAGATCGAACCGGAGGTCAAGAGAGAGAGAGAGAGAGAGAGAGAAAGAGAGAGAGAGAGAGAGAGAGAGGGAGAATCCGGAGCTCAGGCAAAGAGTAGGGATCGACGACTTTGGCATCGTACATCTACCCTCTTTTGTAAACCAAAGAAGGCGGGTTTCGTGTAAACCCCATGTTGAATACATTTTCATTCTTTCTTTTTCCACCACAAACAAGATGGCGACTCCGCTGGGGAAGTCTTTCTCTTTTGATGAGGAAGTAATTGCTTAACACGATGCGGTATATGTAGGAACCATGAAGAAGACACTGGTCGTCCAATTCGACCAGTCTGCCTACGAAGACATGCTTCGAACCGGGGGTAGCTCTCACCCTCTCTTCGTCCAAGACAACAGGAAGCTGCGCAAGGTCTGGATGCCCAAGACATCCTCTACCATTCCTGTGGACTCTCCGATCTCTCCGATCTCTCCGACCAATGAGGTTGTAGCATTGCTCCCTCCGTACCCTGTACATAAAATTTGGTCTCCCGCTACGCGCGGTACAAACGAAACTTCGGGCAAAGCCTCAGTGCTAACCCAGAAGTATCCACTATGCTCTACGCGTAGAAACCAGTCTCCCGCTACGCGCGGTACAGACAAAACTTCGGGCAAAGCCTCAGTGCTAACCCAGAAGTATCCACTGCGCTCTACGCATAGAAACCAGTCTCCCACTACGCACGGTACAGACAAAACTTCTGATGATGCCTCAGCGCCAAATCGGAAGTACAAATCATGCTCCGTGCGCAAGCCAACATCTGACCTCTACGAGGAACCAGATGAGCGCTGTGATCTTCGCAAGGGAAAGCAAGCGGCAGAGTACTCAACTTCTCGGCCTTTACGCCAGCGAGGGAGCAATCTGCCTACCCTCCGGATTACGCGATAAGCCGATGGCCGACTGAGGACCTCTTCAGCTTTACGCCAGTCTGAGAAAATCTCCAAATTACGCCAGGCGAAATCCCACGGTATAAAGCAAGCTCAAGTTGCGGAAAGATACCCTCCCCGGGGATTATCCGCCACCCAGATGGCCAACCTGTTGTACACATGTGGCACAGGGAAAACCATGGTGCCCAATCTCCGCATGCCCACTAATGGGAATAGAAGGAACAAGCCGTCGTTTTCTTCTTCTACTCCTCCTGACTTGCGCAAATATCTAATCCAGAAGCGTAAGGAAAGGGGACCTTCCAACATGTCTATTACGTCCCCTGGCGAGCAATATTGTAATAGTCATAAGATTGTGATTGACTGCTGCTGTTCTAAAGCAAAACGGTCAGTTTTCGACCGGTTGAGCTACTCTCTGTCTTTCCAAGAAGAAGAGCCCGCGCATGCATCCGTGAACATGGCTTTGCATATACCTGGAGGAAGCACAAGCTCAAGACGTCCGTCCTCTAGAACTCCGAGCCGAAGGAGATCTAACATGCTCCTCAGAGACACTGAAGATGGGGTGTTCCAGAACACTCGTTCAAGGTCACAATAACTGACTTCGTACTCCTCTAATTCCGACGCTAGGGGTCGCCATTCTCCCGAATCAAATACTAAGAGTATAGAGTCGACTTCTGCAGCAACCTATACGCATCCTTCGACGATGCCTAGGGAAATGGGAGTTTATGCCATTGAAGATAAACGCGAGGAAGCTTCGCCGTCAGGAAACGCGGAACAACGCATCACTATACTGGAGACATCTCTGAAACAAATACAATCCATAATGGAGAACATGCACCAGATAATGCTAACTCAGCATGCGACTGCCATGGCTCAAGCATCGGTCCTGCCAACTCAGATACGTGTGGGGGTGGACTTACCACCGTCCAACCCGAGCCAAGAGCCTGCTCTAGATCAAGAGTCAGCAGTTCCTCCACTTTCTCACTCAGATAATGCATTACCTCCCGTCGGAGTTACGATACAACCAACTTCGCACTACACCGTAGTCCCGCTTCCGACTAAAAATCCGATGCAGGCAGTACGGGAGTTGAAAGTCCAGTTTGACGCCTTGAAGCACAAAGATCAGCTCAAGAAACTGGGAATCAACCAGCCTTACCCAGCTATCTGGAAAGAGGTCACTTTTCCTCCGAGGTACAAACCTCAGACTATGGCTCTGTTCAAGGGAAAAATATCACCAAGTCAGTACATGAACTATTTCAGTATGATGACGGTGTTGCTACAAGGGAACGACGCCCTCCTCACTCGGGTGTTCAAAGGCTGCCTCTCAGGAGTTGCCTATCAGTGGTACCGTAGCTTGGCGGACAACTGCATTACTTCCTTCGAAGACTTCAAAGCTTTATTCTTCACACGATTCTACGAGGGAGGAATGGACATGTCTATGTCCTCTCTCATCGAAGTCAAGCAGAGGGAAAAGGAAGACGTTCGCACCTTCGTCGAACGTTTTCGTCAGGCCACCTTATAGATGCCTCCAGGAGTTCCAGACTCTGCATTAGTAGACATTTGCAGGAAGAACCTCCTTCCCGTAGTCTCGGTGTTTACAGGACCATATCAGTTCCATAATTGGCCCTCGTTTATCATCTCGGTAGTAGCCGCCGAAGACAACAGTCGCAAGGAGCGCGACAATGGCATCATGATCGCTCTGTGGTTAGGCAATCACCCTGCACAACACCGAGAAGACGATCACGGCCAACATGATCTCTCTGTGGTTTGGCAATCTGCCTTCCCAAGAAGTCTCGAACGGTGTCACACCCATTTCCTGGACCACGATGAACATCGTCAATTTTCCTCCAGCTAAGGGTCAAAATCATGACTTGGTACCCCTAACCACCCGACAGGGCGAGATTATGTAGGTTCATCTGGATTTGGTGTCAGAGCTCGAGGAGGAGACTAAAGCTACTAAGGCTACGTCTAGAAAGAGCTCCAAATGCAAACCATGCCATATGGTCGCAACTTCTTCGCCATCAGACAAAGATGAGGTATTTGCTGTAACCCGTTCAGGGAAAGCCTACCTCAACGACTATGGAGCAAGTCAGGAAGATACACCGGTGGACGCTTCAGCTGCCAAACCTTCAGGACCAGGCCCTGTCATACCAGATGCCAGCCCTTCAAAACCAACTCCGGCGGACAAGGGGAAGCAAAGAGAAGTGCGCTTTGATAAACCTGTGAAAAATATTCCAAACAAAGGTTTAGAGAAGCCATACAACTTCGACATCCTGGCCCAACTAGCTAATACAGTAGCCCGGCTATCCATCTTCGAGCTACTCAGGCTCTCCCAAGACACTCGTCTTGCCCTGAGTGAAGCACTGATGCAGGCAGAAGCATGCTTGACCCAGTTCAAGTCCCCCGACGAAGAACCGATGGCATGTCCTCAATGCCACAGTGTAATAGAAGTGGTCCCAAATATCACTTTCACTCAAGAAGATATGTTGTTAAAACATAACAGGCATGACAGGCCCCTCTATTACACTGGGTACGTCAGTTCTATGGAGGTCGATCAGATTCACATAGATCCGGGATCGTTGACCAGCATCATCCCTCACAGTCTGCTCAGAACGCTGAGGATTCCTACCAGCGAATTGGCTTACACCTCCACTACAATCGTGGGTTTCAACGCCGGAAGAAGTAAGCCGTTGGGGAAAATTCGCCTGAGGATCCAGATTGGCAACCTCAGATCGGTGGCCACATGTTACGTCATCGATTCAGAGGTGTCCTACAACATTTTGCTGGGAAGACCGTGGATCCACGACCATAACATCGTTCCTTCAACTCTACATCAATGTCTTAAATATGTAGACCCCCAAGGAACAGTACAGACGGAGGTTGCTGACCTAAACCCGTTTAAAGGAGTAGAATCCTACTATTCCGATGCCGTGTTGTACTCTCAAGACCACACGGAAGAAGGGTCAGGCAAGGCAGAGAAGGAATCCCACCGGGAGCCAGAAGAACCCTCTGCCGCACTACTGCTGTCAATCAAGGTAAAAGGACGAACCACTCGTCCGAAAGCCATGGAGCCTATGGCTATTCACCTGAACAAGACCAGGTCAAGAAAAGGGAGTGATCCTCTAGTGATCACTTTGAACCAGAAGCCTCCACCCCTGGTCATCAACCTTAGGCGCAACGGGCAGCCGACTGATATAAATGCAACCAGGAACGGAGTTCCAGATGATAATAAATATCCTTTTTTCCAATATATTGGCACTCAAATTCCAAATCAGGAATCCACTCCCCGTGACGAGGTAGAACCCATAGCACAAAAATTCTTGGAAGCTATGAACTCCTACCGTCCGTATGTCTGAGAAGTAGCATCATCATCCAACGTCATCACGATGTTTGGACCACATGAGGATTCTATCTTTATTGTCCCGCCTACCGGCAGCAGCCAGCGTTCAATAGTCTTCGGCCGCATGCGCAATAAACCGACTGTCCAGGAAGATTCTTTCAATGACGATGCTGGAAAAATGCAAGTTCACCGATACAGCCCGTAAGCGTTGAGGATCATGCAAAACATGGGCTACGACTTGGAGCAGAAGCCAGGCCTCAACTACGGAAGAGGCAGACGAACGCCGCTGCGCGACGACCCCCGCTATCAACAAACTTGTTTTGGGTTAGGGTATGCCACCTCCCTTACGACTTCCAAGTCAGATGAGGACATCTTTTCCTTTTCTCAGAACGGCTCGTCGCCCTCTGCTCTCGAATAAACACTATCAGTGAATATGGTAGTGGCAGATCCCTTTGAAGCAGATGAACAGGATCCTGAGCCGTTTGAGAATGACTTTTGGGCCCAACAAATGGATACGCAGTGGGAATTCAACTTCGAGCAAAGGGAACCTCCCACCAAAGACGAAGTTATCCAGGTTGATGTTGGGGGTGAACTTTTACCAAAGCCGATATTTATCAGTAACAATCTTCCCCCAGCTGAAAGGAAAGAAGTTATCCAGCTGATAAAAGAGTATATCGACTTCTTTGCATGGGATTATGAGGACATACCGGGCCTTGACCCAAAGGTAGCTACTCACAAACTCAACATATTGACCGACTCAAAGCCTGTGAAGCAGCACCAACGCCGGTTTTGCCCGGATATGATGGACGCCATCGAAGCTGAATTCAAGAAGTTGATAGCCTTTGGTTTCATCCGGGAAGAACAACATCCCGACTGGGTCGCCAACGTTGTCCCAGTAATGAAAAAAATAGGAAAATACGTATCTGCATCGATTACCGAGATCTGAATGCGGCCTGCCCCAAGGATGAGTTCCCTCTTCCCATCACAGACATCATGATCGATAACACCTGCGATTTTGAATGCATGTCTTTCATGGACTGATTCTCAGGATACAATCAGATCAAGATGCATCCCGAAGACGAGAAGCACACTGCCTTCCGGACACCGTTGGGGGTATATTGCTATACGGTTATGCCCTTCGGATTGAAGAACGCCGGGGCTACATACCAACGGGCTATGAGTAACATATTCCATGAGCATTTACGCAAAACAGTAGAATGTTACGTAGACGACATAGCCGTCAAGAGCCGCATCAAAGATGATCACATTCAAGACTTGAGGACGGTATTCGAGTTAATGCGCCAACATCAACTCAAGATGAACCCTATGAAGTCCTTTCTGGGTGTATCTAGTGGCAAATTCCTGGGATTTGTCATTATCGCCAAAAGCATCCAAGTGGACCCTGACAAAGTCCAGGCCATCGTAGAAATGCGACCGCCCCACAATCTGAGGGAACTCCGGGGATTTCAAGGCCGTCTGGCTTATATCCGGAGATTCATATCCAACCTCTCGGGAAGATGTCAGCCCTTTTCGCATCTCATGAAGAAAGGTGTATCCTTCGTATAGGACGAAACCTGTCAATAAGCGTTCGGAGATATCAAACGCTACCTCACCAGTCCGCCAGTTATGGTGCCTCCCGTCATGGGAAGACCATTCTTGCTGTACGTCCGAGCGATGGATCATTCGCTAGGAGCTCTTCTTGCACAGAAGAACGATATGGGTCATGAACAGGCTATCTACTACCTCAGCAGGATGATGGTCGGAGCCGAACACCGGTACAACCCAGTGGAGAAAGAATGCTTGGCTCTGATGTTCGCTATCCAGAAGACGCGGCACTATGTCACCGGCCAGACTATTCATATCATCCCCAGGATCAACCCTCTTCGAGTACTGATGAGCAAGCCAAGTGCTTTTAATTCCTGACTCGCGACTTGGGCGATGCTGTTAACACCATATGACATGGTACACGTCCCGCAGAAGTCCATCAAAGGCCAAGCGCTGGCCGACTTCCTAGCTGCTCATCCGATCCCGGAGGCCTCCAAATTATACGAGGACATCCCTGACGAAGTTGCAGAATGTAATTCCGCAATGGAAAGTGACGCATGGCAACTGTTCTTCGACGGCGCCTCCAGGACTTGTCCCAAGGGAAACGTGGTTTCAGGGGTAGGAATCGTCCTGGTCACTCCTGATAAACTCGTCATCTACCGAGCATATTCTCTTAGCGAGCCATGCTCCAACAATGTGGCATAGTACAACGCTCTGTTAATCGGGCTCCAAGTCGCCAAAGAGCTGGGGGTCGAGTCCCTGGAAGCTTTTGGTGATTCTCTGCTTATCGTCAATCAAGTCAGGGGAATATATGAAGTCCGGAATCCAGACCTCATCCCCTATCACCAAGCAAAGGTCGAGATAGCCATGACATTCAAAGGGTTCTTCCTAGAGCATGTACCTCGATCTCAGAATCTGAAAGTTGATGCCCTAGCCAGTCTAGATGCGGATTTAGCCACTCCTATAAGAAGGCAGGATTCGATAATCCTTCTTAACAGAGATTTATTCTGTGTGAAGAACAACTTTCACATAGAACGCAGCTACACTGTGAACACAGATCCCCCTAGAAGAGATTGGAGAAGTCCCTTCATAGATTTTGTCGCATACGAAATCTTGCCGGAGGACCCCAAAGAAGCAGTATCCGTCAAAAGACGATCATTACGCTTCCACTTTGATGCATCTTCATAATGCCTATATCGCCGGACCTACGACGGACTGCTATTGAGATATCTCTCTAACGACGAAGCACAGCAGATTATCCGGGAAGCTCACAACGGCGTGTGCGGAGCACATCAACCCGGTCCTAAGCTACAGGATCGTATCAGGAAAATGGGCTATTACTGGCCCACCATGATCGCAGACGCGATCAACTATACAAGACAATGCAGAGCCTGTCAGGTTCATGCAGACTTTATACATCAACCGTCTGAATATCTACATCCTACGGTTGCATCCTGGCCTTTTGAAGCATGGGGTATGGATATCATTGGTCCTATTCACCCGTCTTCTTCCAGAAGTCACTGGTTCATACTGGCCATCACGGATTACTTCTCCAAATGGGCAGAGGCAATCCCTCTTGCTGAGGTAAAGGCGTCTAATGTAATCACCTTCATCAAGCATCACGTTATTTATCGCTTTGGGATTCCCCGAAAGATAATCCATGACAATGGGCCTCAGTTCATCAGCCAAGCGTTTCATTGATTTTGCGATAAAAATCGGATACATAATATTGCCTCTACGGCGTATTATCTAACTGCTAATGGTTTGGCGGAAGCTTTCAACAAAACCATTATCAAACTCTTGAAGAAATTCGTCTCTTCAAACAAAAGAGATTGGAATGAGAAGCTGGGCGAATGCCTCTAGGCATACCGCACAACGGTACGAACACGGACAGGTTGTACCCCATTTTTACTGGTCTACGGAAGTGAAGCAGTTCTTCCCATTGAAATCCAGATCCCGTCGCTCAGGATAGCCGTGACTAATGAGCTTACTCAAGAAAAGAATGACCTGTTAAGGCTTCAAGAGCTAGAATAATTAGACGAGAAATGCCTCCAAGCTCAACAGCGCATCGCGCTCTACCAAGCACGCATTTCCAAAGCTTTCAATCATAAAGTAAAGGAAAGAGTGTTCAAAGTCGGCGAGCTAGTTTTATGTCACGACCCGCACCCGAAAAATCGGGCATGAGTCGTGGGTACGTCCAGCCTACGCCGCAGCATCGGCGGTAGAACGCTGTCTAGGTCAACTAACTAAATAATAATCTCACACAAAAAAATCGGCCATGACCTCTCCAAAAGGAGGGCAACCACACAAACAATATAAACCTGTCAAGATCTCAACTCCAAACGGAGGAGCAAATATCATAAAGATAACCACAATATACTCAATCACGAATCTAAGCACGATAAGATAACATAGAGATCTAACAACTATAAAGTCTAACCAACAACAACTACTGCAACAACCACAACATCAAATAATAATACAACAATATCCAAAATAATATATAAACAAGGTCTCAATCTAAAACCAGAGATAAATCCGGTGCTAAAAGCTAATAAAAACAACAACAACAAAGTCTCAGTGATCCCGGCTACCAACCCGGAAATCACCCCTAAGCTAGAGGGTCCCTATCTGCACCATCGACAGGCTCAGGTCCATAAAACGTCGGACACCAATCCTCCGGATGCTCTGAAAAAATATGTCCAGTCAGGACTGGAGCAAGTACATCTCTAACAGCAGTTCCATTTAAATGATAAAAACTATAAAACAGTTATAGCAAGTAGCAAGAAGAGTGAAGCAAGTATGAAACAAAGAAATATGTATAACTGGTGCATAAAGGTAAAGATGCATGGATATCAGAGCAAGATAGTAATAACTGCAAGATACAGAAAATCTAAGCTAAGATCAAGTCCGTACACATGAACGTGTAGTGAGTCCAGCATGAAAAATATGTAGTGAGTCAAGTCCAGAAACATGTAAGTGAGACAAGTCAAGAAATGCATGAGAGTCCAGACTATAAAGAATGAACTCGGTGTCTTTGAAATACTTGTTTCGACATATAAACGGCTAGGGGTAAGTACGGCTCACCGCGCACTGGGTGCGCGGCTGCTATCATTCCAGATTAGACCAGAGGGAGTGATTCCTGATGATGCTAGATAGGAATGTTTACATGTCTACTCGAGTATTTCCCCGCCCCGACTAATACAAGTGGATCCAAGACCCGACACGCAAATCAAGATGAGTCCAGCCTGAACATGAATGATGCCTGTAGGTGATGCCAGTAGGTAATGCCAGTAGTAATTCCAGAATAGAGGCCAGAAACATGTAATGTACGTGTCGCAAGTAAATGAATCCAGAAATACCAGTCAGTGTCCCGTGTTGTGCCAGAATAATCAGATGATACTATACTAGATGCTGAATCATAATAATCATCAAATAATAAAAACTATCAGAGAATGTACTCGCCTGACGTCCTGAGCAACTAGCGATCCGAACTAGTGTCGCAAGGACCTAATGTGAAAAGCAAGGTTAAACAGGGTTCTAATAAGTTAAACAGATATAAAATAACTAAAAATAGGCTTTTAGGGTCGTTCTAGGTCAAACGGATCAAACCGGTGAAATCTGGGTCAAAAAGTCAACTCTGGGTCCAAAAAGTCAACTTTCGGTCAAAACTAGGTCAAAAGTTGACTTTGGCGGTCAACCGAGTCAACTACGGTCAAGTCTGAGTCAAACTAAGGTGCTCCTGAAATTCTAGGTCAAACCGAGGTCATTAAGCTAGAAAACTCTCATACTCGCCTCCTTGAGATACCGGGATACCCTCGGTATCCGATACCTCAACCTAGGCTATATACCCCGCCTATACCCTCTAAAACCTATGCTAGCACGCGTAAATATATACACATATACGTATAAAAATCACTCTAATACTATTCCTAGGCTATTGCTCAAAAACCCCGCTCGAAACCCAATACCTTGGTTATCTTAAGGTATTGAGATACCTCGGTATCTCAAGGTATTGAGATACCGCTCTCAAACCCCTCTAACTAGCTATCTAACTAATAATTACATACCTAGATATTAATCTAGGCTAGGTAATATAGATATCTACCATATTTATATATATCTAAGTATGTATATACCTATATATATATATCCACACACATATACACAAATACCCTTTACCTTACCCAACTCTTAAAAATATATATATACCTATCAAGATATCTATAGATCTAACTATCTACCTATTCATCTAGGTAACTATCTATCTATCTAACTATCTAATCTATAGATCTATCTATCTATCAATGTATCTAATCTATTTATCTAACTAGCTATCTATTTACCTAGCTATCTATCAAACTATTTATCTACCTATCTATGAATCTATCTATCTAGCTAGCTATATAACTATATATCTATCTATCTATCTATCTATCTATCTATCTATATCTCATCCATCTATCTATTTATCTAATATCTATTTATCTATGTACCTACCTATCTATCTAACATCTAGCTATCTATCCATTTACCTATTAATCTATCTATCTATATACGTATCTATCTAACTACCTATTATCCATCTATCTATCATTCTATCTAACTATCTAACTATCATCTATTTACCTAACTATCTATATAGCAATCTATCTATATCTATATATATATATATATATCTCTCTCTCCCTCCCTCGCATTGCTACTGCTGCTGCTAGCTCTGCTGTTGAGCAGTTCAGCTGCTCCCCCCCCCCCCTCTCTCAAACACACACACACACACTCCTATATACATATACACATATATATATCACTATATATATATATATAACTCTATAGATATATATACACTAACTTATATACATTCTAACACACACACACACTCAAACACAAATCAACACACACACACATAATTATATATACATAGCTACATATATATATACACTTAATATATATATATATCTACACACACTCTCAACTATATATATATATATACATACACCCAAAATATATATATATATACATATACACACACACAAGCACACATACACATATACATATATATATATATATATACACATAGACATATACACACACAAGCACATAGATATAAATACACACATATATATATAAATATATATACATAAACACACATACATATAAATATATACACATATATATATATATATAGACACATATACACTAACACAACACAACACACAACAACACACAAATCACACGCCCCACTCACGCCCAACGACCCCGACACTCACCAACACCCTAAAATATATAAAATATAACTCGAAAACTCTAGCACACACTTCCCGATACTAACCCAACGCGTGCACAAGCCCGAAACGAGAAAACCAAATCGAAATGGCCGTTCGGTCATTTCGACGAACACGTGGTGCGCGGCTCGGAAAACCTCCTGAAACGCACACCAAACGAACTCGGAATCGGCCCAAAATTTACCCACACGCTCTAAACGATATCTAGATCCTAGAAAATGTGCTCCCACGTCGATTCTAGGCCCGTGGCGGAAACGCACACGCACTTAGAATCGACGACGACGAAAAGCCCCAAATTTGCCCGAAACGTCCGTTTCTCCGCGACGCGGCTTTCCGTGTCCGAACGGAGACACGCACTCACCCTCAAGACACCCGACAACGTCTACCTAGGTCCGTCTAACCTAGGGCATCACCCAAAATTGGGCCAAATTCGGATTTCACCCGAAATTGACACAAAACCTAGTGTTAAAGTCTCCAAACACTACCCAACTAGTTCCAACTTCCTCCCACGGGTAGCCTAAGGGTCTAGGAAGGTTCTAAAATATTAATTACACTATAAAAGAGTAATTACAAGGGGAAATTTAGGGTTTACCCCTTGGGAGTTGGAATCCCAAGCCAAAATCTCAAAAATGCTCCAAATCCACCTCCCTCAAGCTCCAAGTCTCAAATCCAAGCTCCAACACCAAATCTAGGCTCTACCCACCTAGGTTAGGGAAAATGCAAGGTTAGGGTTAGCAACCATGGAGAATAGAAGAAGAAAGAAGAGAAATAGGAGGAAGGAACTTACTTGGAGAAGGAAGGAAGAAGAAAAAGAAGTGGAGAAGAAGAAGTGAAGAAGAAGATGAAGAAGAAGAGAAAGGGGAGTGGGGGCTGCTGTGTTTCACACTGGAAATGGGATGGGGTCGGGTGGAGCAAAATAAAGGGATTCCACATGTTCCAAAATGCCCAAAATGCCCCTACGTGACTTGGTTTCGGGTTCCGGGTTCCAAAAGCACTCAAACTAGCTCCAAATCTCTCCAACTAACCTTCTAAAAATAAAATAAATATTCTAAGCCCCAAAATAATTCTCACAAGGGTGTGGGTCGGGTCGGACATGGGTCCACTAGGGTCTGACATGGGTCCAGGCTAGCCAAAATCCTAAAACAAACAATAAAAATATAATACAATCAATAACTAAATATAAATACAATTAAATATAAATAATCCACAATTAACTAAATTAAAAATAAAAAAAATACCCGGCTCTGGAAATGGGGTGGTGACATTTTAGCCGTAAGAAGGCCGATGATCCTTACTCACAGGAGTAAAGGCAAATTCCAGCCCAAGTGGGAAGGCCCTTATGTGATCGAGACAACGTTCTCAAACGGCGCTTTCCGGTTAGCCCAGCCTAATGGAGACCTGTTAATGGCTCCTATCAACGGTAAATTCCTGAAAAGGTACTATGCTTAACCTACTCTGCTCAAGTGGAATATAGCGAGAATCTCAATTCTGACAAACTACTTCCAAAACGAAACTAGTTGGGTCATATTCTATCATGTCCGTATGACCTCAGAATAGATATGTCCTACTAAAAGGTTATCAAGAGTCTATCACGTTCATACTACCTCTGATATCACTCTCGTCCAAACCTGTCATTTACATTCCGAAATGATGGGTCCACAAAGTCAGAAAAGAGTTGCTTTTATTTATTCCCAAAAAGAGCAGAATTATATTTGGGAAGCAAAAAGAAGAAAGGGTACATCATTATGGGAGAGCGGTCAGATCGCGAATCAGCTGTACCGGTACAGCTATCCTCTCATGCCTGGAAACCAAGGCATCAGCGCGGGCCCGCTCCAGCCGTGCCTCGGGATTGTTCATAAAGGACAGCTCGGCCCTTGCCCGAAGAGAGCCAGCACGGGCAGCTTCTGCGCGCTCCAGATCCCGTCGTGCCGTGCTCAGTCGACCAGTCGCTGCATCTAGACCTGCAAACGACTGAGAAGCCAACTCCTCTGCCAGAGCGAGTTTTCCTTCAACTTGCGGGCCCTCGCTACGTTCCCTTCATGCTCGGATTGGCACTTCGTCTGAAGAGCAAGAGCCTCCTCCACGACAGCTTTTCTTTCATCCATCTCCAGCTTATGTGCTTTGATGGAGTCATCTAGGCTTTACAGCTGTTTAGTAAGCCGCACAGTCATGAGGTCATATCTGGCCTGGACCTCAGCTTCAAGGCTGCCCCGAGCTAGCTGTAAGTATTCGTTAATAGGTTGCTCCAAACCATTAACCATCGCCTCCAGGGCGTCAGCTACCCCAGGATCGCCGAACTTCCTGACCGCCCCGATCCAAAACTGAGAAGCCTTCTTCAGACGCTCGAAGTCTAGATTATTCGTCAACACCATTGATATCAGCATTTTCAAACTGGTGTAAAAGAGGCTGGTGTATTACTCGATCAGCGCAACTAGATTCGATTGGACGCCAAGAGTGGCCGCGATATTGGCAAGTCCCCCTCCATGAATGATTGCAGACGAGGTGGCCACAGCCGCTGCCTCGATGGGTGGTGCGACCGAAGGAGGTGCGACAATGATGGTCGAAGTCATCGGCATACTCGCGAGAGGAGAGGTCACGACAACGGGTTCGTCCTCCTCTTGAGGTGACGAAACCACTCCGGGCGAGCTGGCCCCCGAAGATATTTCCTCCCCGAAGTCGGGCACCTCTGTATCATCGCCAAGAGCCCGAGCAGAGCCAGAAGGCGCTTCAACGCTATACTCCCCGTGGACGCCGTCCCCTGAGAAGAGGATAAGAAAGTTGATATCAATATGATGGTAATCTTTCTAGGAGGAGACATAAAGTTGACATTTACCCGTAGCCAACGGTATATATGTCGTATCTGCAGCCCACATATCTAAATCACGCCTTAATGACGCAATATGAACTGTTATACCTGGAGAAGGGGGTGGGCCCACCGACACCGCCAGGTGCTCTACCGAGCCTTCACCAAGACGCAGTCGAGGCTCGTCAGCCGGAATCTCGCTAGGCATGTTCACGGACGCGGTAGAAGTTTCATCCGTGGCTGGTCCAGGGAAAGATTCTCTCATTTGCCTCGGCCACGCAGGCGATTTCGTTCCACTACCGGAGGCGGTGGCAGCAACGGCAGCCTCAGGCAGGAGTTCTCCGGCATCGCCAGCCGAAACTAAGGGTCCCTCTCCGAAAGGCGAGGAACCTCCAATCAAAGAGATATCCCCAACAGGGGAGATAACAGGTTCCTTTTTAGGAGCCTCAATACCAGGAATCCGGAGAGAACGAGCAACCGTCTTCTTCTTCCTCTTGCGAGGGAAAGTCTGCTTCGAAGCAGGAGCCCTTCGCTTCCCAGAGACTGCCAAAGCCCCCGCAGGCGGAGGCACTTCACACCTCGGCACCGATACTAGAGGCTCATCCGGAGTGACGGACCCTCACCCTCGTCAGACGAAACTGAGGGGACTTCGACTCTTCCCCCAGACTTGGGAGAAGGCACCCTAAAGCTTCCACGCATATCAAAATTGCGATGGAAGGTGTTGACCGCCACGTAAAACTGGGCATACGAATGGAGGATGCGCAGCTCCGTGGAGAGTGTGACGACCGTCACGATAAAGATTGCTCCCATGCAACCCATGATAAAATACCGCCATCCTCTGGCTCCATCAATGAGTCCGCCCCTGGACCTGAAGCTGGTGACGGCATTGCCCACGTGCAGCTGATCGTACCCAAACTGCCTAGCGAACAGACTGGGCAAGTAAGGCTCAAAGAAACAATGATCTTCACAACTATACAGCAAATAGGAGGGTCTGATGAAGACCAACCAATTAAAAGCTTCCGGAGAAAAATTGGTCTTCTCTCCACCTAAATCCCCAAGCCTAATCCCCGACTGATTGCGATGTACAGAGGGGACAGTGCAGAGAAGCTTCCAGCAATGACCGAGGTTCAGCACCAGTCGACAGTCTAAACTGTGTTCACGTTCCAGGGAGAGTCCTTGTAGTTCAGCAAGAAACTACCCCCCGAGCTACTACCAAGGCCGGGAGACATCACCCAGGGATTGTGGAGAATTAACCATCCCATCAAATACAGGTATGGTAACTCTACCCGGGGAAAACTATCACGTCGAGCTTCATCGACGAGCAGTCCATCAGTCATGGCTCTCAGGCCATCCTGTATACGGCACACCATGGCAGGGAGCAAGCCCAGTCTTGCCCCGAACACCAGACGCACGGCAGGCCACAGGATGTTCCGGTGAATGCGGTCCGCGGACGCGATACCGGGCACCACTACTCGATGCAGCCATATGGAGAGAAAGCCAGCCAGCCGGACTTCCTAAAACAGAGGCCTGCGGCAGCGCCTCAAGTAACTGTAGGCCTTAGTACCTTCAGGATACTTTCCTACCCCGTCATTGAGAATCTGATCTGGAGGTTTAGCATCCTCCATAAGATCCTCGACGACCTGGGCACTGAGCACGCCCAAACAGTTCACGGGCTCATTCTTGCCCCCCAAAACTTTCTCCGACTTGACGGCCCTGGCCCGGTAGAAGAAGAGGTAGGACATCCACTTAGTGGTGTGAGCCAAATCAGAAGGCTCATCATAAAAAGTAGTGCACGCGAAGTAGTGGCACATCAGCTCCTGATATACCTCCACAACCTGAGGGTCCGAGTCCTCCAACTCCCGGTTGGTGGGAACATACTCTTCATATGGGGTATCCCCCATCGGCAGTCTCGAGATCACTGCCATCTCATGGAGGGCCAACCCCAACTCCCCCAGTGGAGTGGAGAAGGTCCCGGTGAGCGAAATGTATCGCTCCATCAGTGCCAGAAATAGGTTAGGGTTGGGAGGCAACCTAACACTCGTCGCACTCACAGCAGCGTACAGTCCGATGACCTCCAGCTCTCTCCGAAAATGCTTCAAGGCCTAGTCAACTAGGCAAGTCCATCGGAGGTTTGTTGGGGTGATCCACCCATTGTATCGAGGATTCTCCTTGGGGTATACACCCCCACACCCCATGAAGTCGTTACAGAAAGTCGGCAACTGGACCGGCTGGATCACAGAACTGTCTTCACTCGGGACGCTGCACGGGCACAGTCCCCTGAACAACGTCACAACGCTGGAAGGGCGGCTGACAAACGACCCCTGGTCAGCTTCTTTCAGATGAAAGATCTTCTCCGGCTTGCCGTGAATATCGGGAGTCAGCGTCCACGACATCCTCCTGGAATGTGTCGCATGGGAGAAAGCCGAGATGGGATAATCTCTCGGCATCGTTGGCAGATACAAGACCACACTCTCGGCGGGGAAAACCCAGGGTTCTCTCTTGGGCTTCGTCTGGGACTGTTTGTCAATCATGTCCCCAAAAAGAAAAGCCGGCTTGATGTACTGGTCCCCGTCTATGTACGTCAGGGGCTCTTTGTTAATCATGTTCAGCAACGTCCGCTCGCCCTGAGCCGATATCAAGATCTCCCTTCCTTCAGGATACTGGGGTCCGGAGATAGGAAATGTCACGTGGGACAGATCCTCCAGATAGTTTGAGTGCAGCATCCGGGCAGCGAAACCCATCACCTCGGCCAGTAGAGACTCATGCAAGTTAACTGCAAAAGTGCAAGGAAAACACGTCATTACAAATCTTGCAACATAAAGACCAAGAAACGACAGTCTGTGCTTTACGCCAAGACTGTACAAAATTTGGTTATTTTACGCCGGAAGTCACATCCAGAAGCGTAATTGGCGGTATACAGTCCGTGCTTTACGCCAGACTACCAAAATTTTAGTTATTACGCCGGAGGTCCCATCCACAAGCGTAAAACTAAAATTTTATAGTATACATAAAGTTTTTGGCAGTCAGAGCTTTTACGCTCGAAACTGCGAAAACATGGAGTTTTTACGCTGGCACATTAGAAATGTGGGCGTAAAAGATGAAAATGTCTCCGTGCGTCATCTTCCTCAAAGAGGCTATCAACACAGAAGATGACCTAGCGCGGTCACGTTCAACGTGTGTGAAAGATTTTTCGTCATTCTTTGTCATCCCAAAGGCTCTACCTCTAAGGCCGGGTGCGCTACTCGTCGGCGGGATGCTTCGCTCATTAGAAAGTTCACCTTGCCCGACCGAAGACTCTCTCGCTGGGGCAGAAGAACGAAAAGAAGAACCTATACTCTTTCCCTTAGTGGAGGGGATTTGCTTCGACGCCATTTCTGAAAACTCGGAGTGTTCGGAGGAAGAACGAGGGGAAAAACTTAAAACAGTCGAAGGCTCTCTTTCGCAGAAGACGGATGAAAAGTTTTTCTCTCAAAAGCTTAGGATATATATAGAGTTCGGGTCGACACCTCGAATCCTCAGACTGGCTCCTCGAAACCCCTACCAAAATCTCACAATTAATATTTGGTTATGATTGGGTACTACGTCAGCCCACTACTCTCGAAAGACGGACAGTCAGCAAATTCGAAAAGTTTTTTCGTGCAAAAAATAGGTCAGCGGTTCCTACGTTAAGGAGCTTTCTACGCTCGACAGCAACAGATCTACAGTTTTACACTCGCAAGCTACAAGTCTATGGTTTTACACCCGGATGCCTTTGTGCTCGGTAGCTTTTATGCTCGAGAGGCTACAAACCTATGACTTTACGCTCAGCAGATACCAAATCAATGATCTCACGCTCGGTGGCTTTCTACGCTCAATAGGCTACGAACTCAGGATTTTCAGCTCATCTACACTATGGATCTCTGACTTTTCGCATATCCGAAAAGTTTTTGAGGCGGTCGATTACAGGAGTTCACACAGAAGATACTCCTTCTTGACCTCAAGATATCCCAAGTACCCGAAACATACAAAGTTCAAACATCGAGAAATTACTCTTCTCGGGTCAATTGGAGGTTCATCCAGACTCCAGTCCAAATATTTCATCTATCAAGATGGCAACTCAGTTTGACAGCCATTTTTTGACCCTGTTCTAAGGGATTTTTCGAGAAGTCATTCTTGAAGATGAAGTCTGAAACAAGAATTCTGTTTACACAGAAGTGAAAACAACAGTTCAGAATTCTACGCGGTTCCTCATTCCTGACAACAGAACAGTTCGAACACTCGAACGCTAAAACGGCTTTCTACGCAGGACAGGGCCTAAATACTCTTTCTATCAGAGTCGGCATAAAGAATCAGACGTGTCGAAGCTACACATATTCAGACTTCACAGCGACGTATGGCAAGATGATCATATGAAGAAGCAAGATGATTTTATTAAAAGATTAAAGTCATGATTACATATGAGGGAAATCCAATCTACAAGGGTTTTTCTCTATTTTCCATGATTACATATGAGGGAAACTCCGTCTACAAAGGATTTCCCCATCGTCGTCTGAAGATCGCCCAGAAGCTGTTCTGACAGGTTCTCACTGGGCATAATTCTTCATCCATCTTCTCCAGCAGTCAGTCAGTTCCAGCAAACTGACTTACATGGCAATGATCACCGGCAAGAGAATACAGAGTTGGGGCTTGCATAAATTATGCAGATCCCATGCTCCGTGCGCCGTGACAGATTGAGTTGATATATTCTACCCAACTCAATGCCTGAGGTCAGAGCTAGTTGCTTCTCTCATCCCCGGAGGTAACAGGAGAAGACGCCACTTGCAACCAGTATGGTGAAATATGATCCTTCCCTTCTCCTGGAAGAACAGCCATATAAAGTTGCTGATTATCCCGAGCAAGGGAGGCTAAGATATCCTTCCATGATCCATCATTGCAGTGGATACTTGCTCGAAGACGCCATCTTTTTTGGCTCCTTACACGCTGGAAGAATATGATCTTCTTCTTCCTCAGATCGACCCGACGAACTCCGGCGATCATCTCTGCGTGGTGATAAAAATATAGGGAGAACAGGTTAAACCCTCAGCCTTTTTATAGGCGAAAGAGGTCACACCGGTCCCCAATAAATCCGCCATAAAGTCAGCATCGACCGTTTCAACGCTCCATTCAGAAATATTTTGAGGTACGAGGAGCGGTTCATGCTTCATTCAAAGCATTTCAAATTATGAGGAATTTAAAAGCTTTGAAGGGGGTCATGTAGAAGCATGAAAAATACGAAGGATGGCTATACGCAGCATATTGATGCAGAGAAGCGTAAACAGAGGCCTTCAGAGCCATCAAGCGTGCAACAGAGCTTTGTCCGCCAAACACAGCATGAAATATAAGCTCAACGTAAGGCAGTACGTCCAAACCGCTTCAGCGTAAACAGGGTGCTTCATCGACTCCTGGGCGTGAAACCTATCCTTTTGCAACGCAGCATTGAAGTGTACGAGAGACGCTTTGTATTCTCCAAAGTGAACCTGTCAGATCCTACAATGAACAAGACGTCTGGACTTCTGACAAAGGGATACTGCTCGACTACCCAGGGATACTGCTCGACTACCCAGACGACGGCTATAATGATGGCACGACACTGCGACCCAGGCTATCATTTATCGCCATCTCCTTTGGGAAACTGCTTTTACGTGCACGAAGGGATACGCTGCCTTGTTTTACACAGGCAGACATGAGCTGTTTACGCTCTGCAGTAGACAAACCGCCTGCCACATCAAAAGTTGTACTCCGTACGGGGCTCGAGGCACGTCTCTACGACCAATGCACAGAGCGATGACAGTTGCTCGAGACACGTCTCTACGTCTAATGCACAGAGCGATGACAATTGCTTGAGGCACGTCTCTACATCTAAAGCACAGAGCGGTGACAGTTTCTCAAGACACGTCTCTGCGACTGATGCGCAGAAGGGCTGCAGACCTTCAAAAACATGCCTCCACATTTAATGCACAGGATGGTGGCAAATCTTTGCATTTAATGCAACAGATTTGATTATATCTTCAAAAGCCGTAATTCCAGCTAAGACGTCCACATCAGCACTCTGGCACGGTGCGCAGCGGCTTCTACGCCCATTCAACTCCTGTGCTCACTTGGCTTCTATGCCCACTCAGCCTCTACGACTATTTGGCTTCTACGTCCACTCGGCCTCTATGACCACTCGGCTTCTACGCCTATTTTGGCTTCTATGCCTACTTGGCTTCTACGCCATGGTGACAGACATTGGCTTCTACGCCTACCTCTTCTACACGAGGGATACCTACCTACGTGGCTTCTACGCCGTGATCTTCATAGCGATTATACGCATTTTGTCCCTTAGTTGGACCCGCATCACACGCTCATTCAAAGGATCATCTATACGCAGGCATTGGTTATTTTAACCGTTGTGTAAAAGGGTGCTGTACTTTCCACTCCTCGGTTTCTACACCGACGGAGTGGTCACTGTCACTAAAACTCTATAAATAGAGACCTCTATCAATGACGAACAAGGTCGAAAATTTAGTCAAGAAAACCACTATCAGATCCAAGGTCGAACTTCCAAGAAAGATCGAACCAGAGGTCAAGAGAGAGAGAGAGAGAGAGAGAGAATCTGGAGCTCAGGCAAAGAGTAGGGATCGACGATATTGGCATCGTACATCCACCCTCTTTTGCAACCTTCGAAGCTGCTTCCTGTCTTCTACGGCACTTCTTCATCATCGTGTGGTCCAAGGGCTAAAGTGATCGACTGCAGATCAGACACCTATAGCAATATTCACCCAGATTAAATAAATTGTACTCCCACATCCTCGTATAGGATCAAATTATACAAGTTTGTTTGTAAACCAAAGAAGGCGGGTTTCGTGTAAACCCCATCTTGAATACATTTTTATTCTTTCGTTTTCCACCACAAACAGTCACAGTCGTTTCATTAGCTGGATCCGCAACAAAATTAAATGTTGTTTCAGCTCCGCCCGCCCCAGAAATGTCTTCGCCTGAAAATAGATAAGAGAAAGTTAATATCAATTTGATGTTAAATTTTTTCGAAAAAAAAGCGTGAAGACAACATTTACCCACAGCCGATGATATATATATTGCATCTGTAGCTTGTATAGCTAAATCATTTCTTAATGATACTAAACAAGCTGTCATACCTGGAGATGAGGCTACACCAACTGACGCTTGAAGGTAGTCATCCCAGTCATCACCCAGATCTACTCGAGGTTCATCGGGTGGAATCTTGCTTTAAATACTTACAGATAAAGGAGGGGCTAGTCCCATTATTTGTCTCGATAAAGGTATACTGATTCTTATTACGCTTAGCCTCGAAGGCGATCTAAAAGCACTACCAGTAACGGTGGTAGCAACAACAGTCGCGGGCAAATAATCTCCAGCACTGTCAGCTGAAATTGTGCAGGTTCCTTCTTTAAAAAGCGAAGGATCCCCAATCAAAGAATCATCCCCAACAGGGGAAATAATAGGCTCACTCCTGGAAGAGGCCCCCTTGTTGGAAGTCTTTTTAGGACCTCTGGTAGTCTGCTTCTTCTTGCGAGGGGAATGCTCTTTCAGAGTGGAAGCCTTTCGTTTATGGGAAATAATTAGAGGCTCTGCTAGCGGAGCTATTACGCGTCTCGATAAAATTAACAAATAATCATCTGCACCGGTGGTTTTATCACCTTCATCAGAGGAAACAGATGGTATCTCCTCTCTTCTAGTGGACTTATGGGAGGGCATTCTGAAACTTCCATTTACATCAAAATAATGATGGAAGGTATTGATGGACGCATAAAACTGTGCATACGAATGAAGAATGCGCAACTCCATGGAGAGAGAAGTCATCGGCACAACAAAGGTTGCTCCAGTATAACCCATGATGAAATACCGCCATCCTCTAGCTCCATCAATAAGCCCACCTTTGAATTTGAAGCTGGTGATGGGATTTCCCACGTGCAACTGATCATATCCAAATTGCTTGGCAAAACGGCTAGGCAGATAAGGCTCCAAGTAGCAGTGGTCCTCACTTCTGTAAAGCAGGTGGGAAGGTCTAATGTAGACCAACCAGTAAAAGGCTTCAGGAGAAAGAATAGTCTTCCCCTGACCTGCATCCTAAAGTTTAGTCCCCTGTTGATTGATATATATATGGGGGGACGGTGCAGAAGAATTTCCAACTTTGGACAAAATTTAGTGCTAGTCGACAATCTATGACGCTAGTCACATTCCAAGAAGAATTCCTGTGATTCAACAGGAAATTATTGCCCGAACCACTAGCAAATCCGGGAGACATCACTCTGGTGTTGTGAAGGATCAACCATCCCATCAGATATAAGAATGGTAATTCCACTCTGGGATATCCTTCACGCTGCGTAGTATCGGCCAGCTGCCCATCAGTAATAGCCCTCAAGCCAGCTTGTATCCTGCATACCATGGCAGGGAACAAGCCCAATCTTGCTCTAAACACCAAACGCACTGCTGGCCATAAGGTGTTGCGATGAATGCGATCCGCAGATGCGATGCCAGGAACCATCCATCGGCATAGCCAAATAGAAAGGAAGCCAGCTAGTTAAGCTTCCCTTGACAGAGGCTTTCGGCAATACCTCATATAACTGCAGGCTTTGGTTCCTGCAGAATAATCCCCTATCTCTTCATTAAGAACACAATCTGAAGCCCCTGTATCTTCAATAAGATCATCGATTGTGTTGGCGTTAAGAATGCTCAGAAGGTTTTAAGGTTTTTCTTTGCTATCTACAACCTTGTCTTGCTTGGCATCTCTAGCCTGATGGAATAAGAGGTAGGATACCCATTTGTTAATATGGACTAAATTAGAGGGCTCTCTGTAGAAGGTGGTGCATGCAAGATAGTGGCTCATCAGCTCTTGGTATACTGCCACTACCCGAGGGTTGGTATCCTTCAACTCTCTGTTGGTGGGGACGTATTCTTCATAAGGAATGTCTCCCATTGGCAGCTTTGAGATATCTGCCATCTCATGAAGGGCTAGGCCCAACTCACCTATCGGAGTGACAAAAGCTCCAGTGAGCGAGTTATATCGCTCCATCAAAGCCAAAAATAAATTGGGGTTGATAGGCAGCCCAACACTAGTAGCACTCAAAGCCTCAAATAAGTTAATACTTTCCAACTCTATCTGAAAGTGCTTCAGGGCCCATGCGGTTAAACTGGCCCATCGAAGATTATGGGGGCTAAGCCATCCACTGGTACGAGGGTTAACCTTGGGATATACTCCTCCCTGCCCCATGAATTCATTGCAGAAAGTGGCCAATTGAAATGGCTGAAGCAAGGAAGAGTCTTCACTCGGGACGCTGCCCGGCAATAATCCTCTGAAGGGCATGACAGGGCCTGAGGGACTTCTTACAAAGGATCCTCGGTTTAATCCTTTCTTATAAAAGATCTTTCCTGGCTGGCCATAAAGATCAGGAGTCAGAGTTCATGCCATCTTTCTGGGATATGTGGCATGGAAGAATGCAGAGATAGGGTAATCTCTGGGCATCTTTGGCAGATACATGACCGTGCCCTCAGCAAAAAATACCTAATCTTCCTTCTTGGGCTTTGTCTGGGATTGTTTATCAATAATATCCCCAAATAAGAAAGCTGGTTTCTTACACTCAGTGCCATCTATGTATGTCAAGGGTTCCCCACTGATCATACTCAGTAACATTCGTTCTCCTTGGGCCGAGATCAGAGTTCCCCTTTCTTGAGGATACTCGTTTCCAGAGATGGGAAAAGTCACATGGGACAAGTCCATCAAGTAGTTGGAATTCAGCATTCCAGCAGCAGAGTCCAACACTTCAGCCAGAGGGGAGATCTATAGGTCCACTGCAAAAAGTAAGAGAATAAGCCAATTTTACGCTGGAATTTTCTTTCAGAGCATAAAAATGTAAGGTGCTACACTCTTGCCGTATACGCCAAAACTTGACAGTCTGAGTTTTACGCCAGACTGCAAAAATTTGAATTTTTACGCTGGAATTTACATTCAGTGCGTAAAACTCAAAATTTACAGTATACGCCAAAACCTAACAGTCTTAGTTTTTATGCTAGACTGCAAAAATTGAGTTTTACGCTGGAATTTACATCCAGTGCGTAAAATGCAAGGTTTACAGTATACGTCAAAATTTGACAGTCTGAGTTTTTACGCCAGACTGCAAAAATATAAAGTTTTACGCTGACACATTAAAAATATGGGCGTATTTGTGCATACACGTATAACGTGTGCAAAGGGTTTTATTTCTCTCGAAGTCTTTACCTGTGATGCCCGGTGCACAGCTAGACGGCGGAGCACTTCATTCAGAACGAGGCTCGCTTGGCCTTGTAGGAGTCGCTCGTGCTTGCGCAGTGGAGCGAGATGATGAAGCGGCTTTCTTTCCCATAGCGACGGAGGCCTGTTTTGGTGCCATAGCGAATCTGAGAGTTTTCGGGAAGAGCCGAAGAGTCTTAAGAAAGAGACAAAGGGTTTTGCAAAGACAGATGAAGGGTTTTTCTCTCTCATGACCTAGGCCTATTTATAGAGTTCAAGTGAGTCACCGAATCCTTAACCAAATCCGATTTTTAATAGTCGGTTATGATTTGGGACCACATCATCCGATCATTTAAAAAGGAAGACAGATAGTCATACGGCGTAATAGATCCCTGATTTTACGCTCAAATTCTTTTACGCGCAGGAGCTACAGATCAATGATTTTATGCTCAGAAGCTTTTATGCTCAGAAGCTACAGATCTACGATTTTACGCTCAGGAGATACATATCTATGATTTTACGCTCAGAAGCTTTTACGCTCAGAAGCTACAGATCTACGATTTTACGCTCAGGAGCTACAGATCTATGATTTTATGCTCAGAAGCTTTTATGCTCAGAAGCTACAAATCTACGATTTTACGCTCAGGAGCTACAGATCTATGATTTTACGCTCAGAAGCTTTTACGCTCAGAAGCTACAAATCTACGATTGTACGCTCAGATGCTACGGATCTATGACTTTTCGTGCATCTTAAAATATATGGGACAGATCAGTTAGCAGAATACGCGTATATCTTGATAATTTGGGTTTTACGCTCGAGAAAGCCAGTTACCAAAAAGTTTACGCAGAAAATGCTCTTCTTCCTCAGTCGAAAGGACTTCATCAGACAAAGGGCCAAAGAGTTCCCTAAAAATATCTATCTTCACTGGAGATGACTTTTCTTCCTTGGCCATTGGAAGTTCATTCGAAGTCTAGCCAGAACCCTTTACATCTAGTTCGGGGATGGCCTGTTCGGCAGACATTTCTTGCCCTGTCTCGAGAATCTTTTGAGAAGCCTTTTTTGAAGATGATGTTCTGAACAGATGTTCTTCGAAGGATAAAGAACAGTTCAGAATTCTATGTGACTCATAGTCCAAAAAAAATATGACAATTTGATTTTCAAGACAACTTAATGCTAAAGAGCTTTTTACGCATCTTTCTTTACGCATAAAAGTTGGGAGGTGACTGGAGGCATATTTGTCAGAGTCAGCGTAAAAATTACTCGAGCATATTAAAGCTCCGTATTATCAGACTTCCTCACAGCAATATAGAAAATCAATAGTGTGTAAAAGAAGACAAGTTTATTAATCATGATTACATACGATGGGAATCCATTTTACAAAGGATTTTTCATTAATATTCAAGATCATGATTACATATGATGGGAATCTATTACGCTAGGTTCTCGTCTGATGGAGATCTTCATTGCTTCTTCTACAACACTTCTTCGGCCATGAGGCCAAGAAAATGGTTAATGGAGGGAGGATACAGAACTGGACCTGTTTAAATTATTCAAGCCCCCCTCCATACGTCATCGGCGGCCATGCTTAGAATTATGGTTGAGATTCAAACCCAACACAATATGGAACACGGCCAAGCTGCCCATCAGGGTCCCGCTCCATAATGGGGGAAAATACAGCTAGCAAGCTGTGTGGTCTAATGAGACCCTTTCTCTCTCTTTGATGAATCGCCATATAAAATCGCTGATTATCTCGAGAAAAGGAAGCTATGATATCCTTCTATGGTCCATCATTGCAGAGAAAATTTGCTCGAAGATGTCTCTTTTTACGGCTCCATACATGCTGGAAGAGCATAATCTTCTTCTTTCTCAGTTCAGCCCAATGAATCTCAGCAGCCATCTTTGTAGTGAAGGAAGTATGGAAAAACAGGTTCACTCGCTTGCCTTTATATAGGCAGAAGAGAACATACCAAATCCCAACAACTTCTTAAATATTGCCAAAAAATCAGCCTCGAAGAATGAGTCAAATTTGACCATTTCATGCTTCATTCAAAGTATTTCAAATTACGAGAAATTTGAAAACTTTGAAGGGGGTCTTGTAGAAGCATGAAATACACTGGGAATTATATATGTATTATACAGTCAAAACCCCCCAACATACATGAAGTCCGCGTAAAACAGAGCTTCAGCGCTGTGTGGCATAAAATATGACTTCAGAACAACCCACGTAAAACAGAGCTTCAGCGCCGTGGGGCATAAAATACGACTTCAGAGTTATACGCGTAAAACAGAGATGCAGAGCTGTTTGGAATAAAGAAGAGTTTCAGAGCTGCCCGCGTAAAGCAGCACTTCAAGGCTGTTTTGGCATAAAAGATTGCTTTACCCTCCTGCGTAAAGTTTAAAATACGTTTGTTTTTTATGCAGCGTAAAGTTGTACGAGGAACTCTTCGTATTCCTCGGATAAATTTGTCAGACTAAATAGTGAACCTGACTACTGACAAAAGTACTGCACGATGATCGAGAGGACTGCTGTGATGATAATTTTGCACAGAGACCCAGGTTATCGTTTAGTGACACAAGCCATATTTTTCGCTCAAGACTGGAGTCTTCTGAATACGCTGCCTTATATGGGCAAAAATGAGTCTTTACGCTCAAGATAAGACAAAATTAGACGCCACGTCCAAAGCTGTTTCTCATACAGAGCTCGAGGCATATTTCTGTATTTAATGCACGAGATGGAGGCATATCTCTGCATTTAATGCACGAGATAGAGGCATATCTCTGCATTTAATACATGAGAATTGGTTATATTCTTTAGATTTTGACATGACTGGAAAAGCAAAAACTGTGGCTAATACGCTCACATCACCATCCTTGCATTTTTACGTCAACCAGGCTATTTTCTACTATAGGAGTACGCCGTATGCTATCTCCTCGAAATATGCCAACGCAGGCTATATTTGCAAAGGTACGTGATAAGGATATTTAGCCCAGGATACGCTCAAGACCTCAGTCGTGATGGATAATTGGCTATTTTTACACTGGTTATCTATTATTCATGCACCATCGAGTTTTACACAGAGTTTGGCTTTTATGCCAACAAGACAGCTATTTGGCTTTATGCCAACAAGACAGCTATTTGGCTTTTATGCCAACAAGACAGTTATTTGGCTTTTATGCCAACCATCTTTACGTAGGAGCAGTTACCTACGTGGCTTGCATGCCGTGATCTTAGAGAAGCAGTTATACGCATTACCTCATAATGGGATATTTTGCATATGCAGATCCAGAAGATTATTTAAACGTTGGTAGCAGTTATTATAACCGCCGCGTAAAAGATGCAACTTTCTTTGCAGTTTGGCTTCTACGCCAACTGGACAATTATTTTGACTGATCTCTATAAATAGAGACCCCTGGTCATAGGGGAGGGAGATCAAAATCGAGGGGAGATCAGAGACAGAGAGCACAGACAGAGAGTGTTGATTGACAACTTTGGCAACGAGAATTCAATCCCACTTGCAACCTTTGAAGCTTCTTCTTCTTCTTCTACAACACTTCTTCACCATCGTGTGGTCCAAGGGACAAAGTGATCGATCGCAGATCAGACTCCTATAGCAATTATTCCCTAGAATTATTTTTATTGTACTTAACATCCTCGTATAGGATTAATTGTACACTTTTTCTTTTTTGTAAGCAAAAAAAGAAAGGTTTCGTATAAACCCTCTTCTTCTCTCATTTTTGTTTATTCAAACAACAACCACAACCCAATTCCATAAAACCCAAATTATGGCATTTATCTATTCTGAGCCTGCTACGCCCATTACTCTCGTGTTCCACCCAATTTTAATACCATGTGTTCTCAATTGACAAAAGAATGTCGTGCACATAATTTTTTATTAAATGAAATTGGAGGGACGACTCACCCAAAGCAAGACCTAACCAAGCCCATGTACACCTTTTATGTGGACCAGCCCCTATCCCGAGGAGCCAGGCCGGCCCAAGTCCTGAGGTCAGCCCAAAATCCCCTCCTATATAAATACATATTTTCTATACATGAAACCCTAAAATTTTAACCACCACCACCACCATCAAACCCTAGCCGAATCCTTTCATCCAACCGAGCACCCCTTCTCCCCCTACCCGACCGGACACCACCACCACCTCAGGCCGCCACCACCGCCGTCCCCCAGGCCGCCTGGCCTCCACTCCCATCCACCTTCATCATCAAACCACGCCGCAGCCATCAACCCCATCACAACCGACCCCGAGCACCCTTGCCGAGCCGTCCGACTGCCCAAAGCTACCACCACCGCCTCCAGCACTGTCCACCAACCAGCAATACCTCTTTCCCCCCGACCAGCAGCGTCCCAGCCAGCCAAAGTTGTCGCTGCTGCAGTTGTAGTCACTGCTGCCGTGATCTGTTGCCTACGACGGAGCTCCGCTGACCGTCGGCGAGCGTGAACGTCGACGAGCAGACCCCCCCCCCGTTCGGCCACGCCTATGTAAACACCTAAATTCTTCTCTTCTTCATGATATCGTCGTATAGTTGCGTAGAGTTGTGTCATTATGTCGTCGTGCCGTGTCATTGCATAGATACGAGATAGTTAATTTGAAACCCTATATGTGAATGTGCGTATGCTTAATCAGATTACATAATAATTAATAAGTTAGTAATTAATAAATTAGTAAATGCCCTAATAGCAGGACTTGTTATTAAAGACTTGTAATTCACCAATAAAACCTAGACATCGACAAGTATGCTTAACATGGGAAATAAGGACATGTAATTGTACTAACCACAATTAGTTTTGTGACCCATGACTTTAGTATTTTACTATCGTGAGGTACACGGTAACTGAGGACAGGACACGTGTGCACCTTTGCTACGTGCACATGCGACTCTATAGTCGACAAGCCGTGACCCTTGCGTCAGTACCTAAGAGCAGTGTAAAAGGTTGTGTATGTATTGCTTTAGTGTCTGATGCTAGATTGTTATACTATATTGTGTGTTTAGGGTCACTGGACCAGCCATGAGATACTGCAGGAGCAAGCTATTGGCATTCACAGCCTGAGGACCCAGGCAAGATACCTTGCCAAATTTACTGTCTAATTTAAATTATGCTTATTTTGTATGCTATCTTGTTACTTTATTTTCATATGACTCTGCGCGTCCGAGATTGACTCGGGTGCAGTCGACAGATGCGTCGATGATTAGTGTACTTGACCTAGTCACTAGCAGACTCACCCATTTGGAGGATACTTTGATATCTTCCAAGACCTGACACTCTTACACATTTTATAGTGACAAATTCATATTGGGATACGGGTTCGCGTACTCGACTAGCTATCGGTGCGTGTGACATGCATCACTGTTAGTACGTGATTCAGGATTTTGTATTATTAGAGACTTGGCATATAGATACATGGTATGCGCTGTTTGTGGTATTAAACGAAAGAATGAAAGTGTATTTCAATGACAAGGTTTATGCGAAACCCGCGCCCTTTGGTTTACAAACAAACTTGTATAATTTAATCCTATACGAGGATGTGGGAGTACAATTTATTTAATCTGGGTATAAATTGCTATAGGTGTCTGATATGCAGTCGATCACTTTAGCCCTTGGACCACATGATGTTGAAGAAGTGCCGTGGAAGACAGGTAGCAGCTTCGACGGTTGCAGAAGAGGGTGGATGAACGATGCCAAAGTCGTCGATCTCTGCTCTTTGCCTGAGCTCCGGTCTCTCTCTCTCTCTCTCTTGACCTTTTGATCTGGTATTGGTTTTCTTGACCAATTTTCTGACCCTCCAATTTGTCGACCTTGTTCCCCATTGATGGGGTTCTCTATTTATAGAGTTTTGATGACAGTGACCACTCCGTCGGTGTAAAAACCGAGGAGTGGGAAGTACAACACTCTTTTACACAACGGTTAAAATAACCAATGCCTGCGTATATATGACCTGTTGAGTGAGCATGTGACGCGTGTCCAACTAAGGGGACAAAATGCGTATATCTGCTGCGAAGATCACGACGTAGAAGCCACGTAGGTAGGTATCCCTTGTGTAGAAGAGGTTGGCGTAGAAGCCAAATGACTGTCACCCTGGCGTAGAAGCCGAATAGGCATAGAAGCCGAATAGTCGTAGAGGCCGAGTGGTCGTAAAGACTGAGTGGGCGTAGAAGCCGCATGAGCACAGATCCAGTATGGGCGTAGAAGCCGCTGCGTACCGTGCCAGAGTGCTGATATGGACGTCTTAGCCGGAATTACGGTTTTTGAAGATATAATCAAATCTCTTGCAGAGATTTGCCACCATCTTATGCATTAAATACGGAGGCGTGTTTTGAAGGTCTGCAGCCCTTCTGTGCATCCGTCGCAGAGACGTGCCTTGAGAGAAACTGTCATCGCACTGTGCAATTAGACGTGGAGACGTGCCTCGAGTCCCGTACGAAGTGCAGCTTTTGACGTGGCAGGCGGTTTGTCTACTGCGGAGCGTAAAACAGCTCATGTTTGCCTGTGTAAAACAAGGCAGCGTATTCCCTTGTACGCGAAAGAGCGGTTTACGATGAGGGGACTTCAGTAAATGATGGTTCGATAATGTTTTAACCAAATCCTCTGCATTAAATGCAAAGATCCGCCATCATATTGTGGGACGCATCCCTAGGGGTCTGCCATCATTTCCAACTGTCGTTTGGGTAGCCGTACAGCACTTTTTGTCAGGAGTCAGAGGTCAGATTCACTGCGTGACTTGACAGGTTCATTTCGGGGAAGACGAAGCGTTCCTCGTACGCTTTAACGCTGCTTTGAGAGCGGATGAGTTTTACGCCATGGAGGCGATGAAGAACCCTGTTTTACACCGGAGCGGCCTGGACGTACTGTACTTACACGGATGGTCCTTTGAGCTTATTCTTCACGCTGTGTTTTAGCGAAAAAAGCTCTGTTGCACGCTTGATGGCTCTGAAGGCCTCTGTTTACGCTGCTCTGCATCAAGAGGCTGCGTAGATCCTCCCAGCGTATTTTTTATGCTTCTACAAGACCCCCTTCAAAGCTTTTAAATTCCTCGGAATTTGAAACGCTTTGAATGAAGCATGAACGGCCCCTCGTAACTCAAAATGTTTCTGAATGGAGCGTTGAAACGGTCGATGCGGACTTTATGGCAGATTTATTGGGGACCGCTGTGATCTCTTTCGCCTATAAAATAGGCTGGGGGAGTTAACCTGTTCTCCCCACATTCCTATCACCATGCAGAGATGATCGCCGGAGTATGTCGGGTCGACCTGAGGAAGAAGGAGATCATGTTCTTCCAGCATGTAGGGAGCCGAAAAAGACGGCATCTTCGAGCAAGTGTCCACTGCAACGATGGATCATGGAAGGATATCTTAGCCTCCCTTGCTCGGGATAATCAGCAACTTTGTATGGTGGTTCTTCGGGAGAGATGAAGAATCGTATTTTACCATCCTGCTTGCAAGTGGCGCTTTCTCCAGTTACCTCTGGTGACGAGAGGCAGACAGACCGGCTAGAGTGGCGGTGGTCTGTAGGAAAGCAGAATTACCCAGCTTTCCTTCTGTTGGAGGATGGGTCATATGCCCAGTTTTGTATCCTCTTGCCACTGATCATCTTCTTGGAAGAAGAGGAAGATCACCAATGCGAGAACCTGTCCGAACAGATTCCGAGGGCGGCCTTCAGACGACGAGGGGGTATCTCCTTTGTAGACGGAGTTTCCCTCAGATATAATCATGAAAAATAGAGAGAAAAAACCCTTATAGATTGGATTTCTCTCATATTTAATCATGACTTTAATCTTTAATAAAATCGTCTTGCTTCTTCATATGATCATCTTGCCATACGTTGCTGTGAAGTTTGAATATGTGTAGCTTCGATACGTCTGAATCTTTATGCCGACTCTGATAGAAAGAGTATTAGGCCCTGTCCTTTATGCATAACGAATAGTCCATAGAACGTTGTTTAAGCATTTTGAACATTTAGAATTGTCCTGTTGCTAGGACTGAGGGACCGCGTAGAGCTCTGAACTGCTGCTTCTGATGAGCAGAAATTTTGTTCAGACTTCGTCTTCAAGAATAATCTCTCGAAACTCCCTTGGAACAGGGTCGAGAAATAGCTTTCAAACTGAGTTGCCATCTTGACAGACGAGATATTTAGACTGGGGTCTGGATGAACCTCCAATTTTGGACCCGAGAAGAGTAATTTCTTAATGTTTGAACTCTGTATTCTTCGGGTACTTGGGATGCTCTGGGTCAAGAACGAGTATCTTCTGTGTGAACTCTTGGCAATTGACCGCTTTGGGGACTGTTCGAATATGCGGAAAGTCGTGGAGCATGAAATCATCAGTCTGTAGCCTCTGGGCGTAAAACACCATCGAGCGTGAAATCGTAGACTTGTGGTTCCTGAGCGTGAAGTCGTAGGTTTGTGGCTCTCGAGCATAAAATCTACCGAGCACAAAGGCATCCGGGCATAAAACCATAGACTTATAGCTGTCGAACGTAAAGCCGTAGTTCGTAGATGTCGAGCGTAGAAAGCTCCTTTAGCGTAGGACTGGAGATCTGTAGCCTGTGAGCGTAGAACACCATCGAGTGTGAAATCGTAGACTTGTGGTTCCTGAGCGTGAAGTCGTAGGTTTGTAGTCTCTCGAGCATAAAAGCTACCGAGCACAAAGGCATCCGGGCATAAAACCATAGACTTATAGCTGTCGAACGTAAAGCTGTAGATTCGTAGCTGTGGAGCATAGAAAGCTCATTTAGCGTAGAACTGTATATCTGTATCTCCTGAAAAGAAAATTTCTTCGAGCATGAAGTTTGCGGATCTATTGCTTCTGAGCGTAAACTGAGCGCCACCGAGCGTGAGATCATCGATTTTGTATCTGCTGAGCGTAAAGTCGTAGGTTTGTGGCCTCTCGAGCATAAAAGCTACCGAGCACAAAGGCATCCGAGCGTAAAACCATAGGCTTATAGCTTGCAAGCGTAAAACCGTAGATCTGTTGCTGTCGAGCGTAGAAAGCTCCTTTAGCGTAGAACCTGCTGAACCGTCTTGCACGAAAAACTTTTCGAATTTGCTGACTGTCCGTCTTTCAAGGGTAGTGGGCTGACGTAGCATCCAATCATAACCCACTATTAATTGTGAGATTTGGTTAGGGTCTCGAGGAGTCCGTCCGAGGATTCGAGGAGTCGACCTGAACTCTATATATATCCCAAGCTTTTGAGAGAAAAACTTTTTATCTGTCTTCTGCGAAAGAGAGCTTTCGACTGTTCGAGTTTTTCTTCGTTCCTTCTCCGAGCACTTCGAGTCTTCAGAAATGGAGCCGAAACAACACCCTCCGCTAAGGGAAAGAGTATAGGTTCTTCTTCTCATTCTTCTGCCCTAGCGAGGGAGTCTTTGGTCGGGCAAGGCGAACTTCCTTCTGAGCGAAGTATCTCGCCGACGAGCAGCGCACCCGGTCTTAGAGGTAGAGCCTTTGGGGTGACAAAAACGACGAAAAATCCTTCGCACACGTTGAACGTGACCGTGCTAGGTCATCTTCTGTGCTGATAGCCTCTTTTGAGGAAGATGATGCACGGAGACATTTTTATCTTTTATGCCCATATTTCTAATGTGTCAGCATAAAGACTCCATATTTTCGTAGTTCTGAGCGTAAAAGCTCTGCATACCAAAAATTGGCGATATCGTAAAATTTGAGTTTTACGCTTGTGGAGGGAACTTCCGGCGTAAAATAACCAAATTTGTACAATCCTGCGTAGAGCACAGACTGTCGTTTCTTTGGTCTGTATGTTTGTGCAAGATTTGCAATGACATATTTTCCTTGCACTTTTGCAGTTGATTTGGGTGAGTCTCCACTGGCCGAGGTGATGGGCTCCGCTGTCGGGATGCTGCACTCGAACTACTTGGAGGATCTATCCCACGTGGCATTTCCCATCTCCGGACCACAGTATCCTGAGGGAAGGGAGTTTTTGATATCGGCTTAGGGCGAGCGGACGCTGCTGAGCATGATCAATGGCGAGCCCTTGTGTCACGACCCGCACCCGGTATAGGGATGCAAGTCGGGAACAACGCCCAGCCTACGCCGCAACATCGGCGGTAGAACGCTGTCTTGGTCAACTATACTATCTAATTATCTCACTATAAAGCATAAACCTTCAATAATATCTCAACTCCAAGAAGAGAGTAATCAACTTAATTCAACACAATACTCAATCATATTTCTATGGCACGAGAAGATATCACAGAATTCTAACATAACTAAGCAGTTAAAAATATAACAACAACAAATAGAAATAATATCCAAACACAAATATATGTCAGAAATAAATCCGGTACCAAAATGCTAAAGAGAACTAACTATGCTAACTAGTGAATCCGGCTAAATCTCTCAACAGTCACTCCAGAACTAGTAGGTCCAAGTCTGCACCATCAATAGGCTGAGGTCCGTAGTACGTCGGACACCAATCTCCCGGATCCTCTGAAAAATATTTTCCAGTCAGGAATGGAGCGAAGTACAACCCAATAGCAGTTCCAATTAATTGATAAAAACTATAAAGCAGTAGAATAGAAGATGCTATCTACGATAAGGATATAATTGATAATCAAGAACAATGAGAGAACAGGCAATACTAACAACAGAATATAATCAATGCATACAAGAATAAAGGAATGAACTATAATGTCAGAATAGAACAAGGTAATCAATGAACTGAATAATAGAATCTACAATAACTATGTGATTTGAGATACTAACTAAATATGTGATCGGCCTGGGAGATTCAATGATTACACTAAGGAGCTAACTCAACCATACGTGAATTGCATGGTTAGTTAGTAGCCAATGATTACACTACTAACTGATAGTTTCTTGATCACATATTTAATTGGTATTTCCCCCGCCCCGACTGATATGATGGATCGAATCATGACACGTCACTAGCCAATGTATCCAATGTTTAATCTACAATATTCAATGTTATCCAATACCAAGAAGGACAGTATCCGATACCATCTCCATAATCATGGTAACATCCCATGACTGATGATCCAATAACAATACCAATTCGTGTACCATCGTGTCAAGAATCATAAGTAACATTTCTAAATACTTAAATTATAGTGGTAATCAAATAATGAAAACTATCAGAGAATGTACTCGCCTGTGGTCCAGTGCAAATGATGAAAAATGATGTCCGAACTGGTGTCACAGACCTATATATGAAATATTGCATTAATACAAGTTTTGGGGAAGAAAAATAAATTAAACTAGTCAATTTCTAGGTCATAAAACTATTTCTAAGTCAAAAGTCAAACTAGGTCAACTCTAAGTCAACTATGGTCAAATATAGTCAAATTATGGTCAACTACCTATTTCTAGGTTGCATGAGTCTAACTCAAAGATATTGGGCTCACACACTATGAATCTAGGCCATACAAGCTACATCTTAGGATACTAAGATACCGTATCTCAAGATACGCAAACAAGGGATAAATATAACACATATATACATATCAAACAATATTATATATATAAAATCCTAATTACAAATGCTAAATGGATACCTTGATTTCGAACCAACTTGGTATCGCAATACTAAACGTCTATCTTGATATCCAAACCCAATACCTTGATTATCCTCCAATACCTTGATACTTACCTTGGCATCTCAAGGTAAATTCAAAACCTTATTTATACTAACTACCCAATAATAATTATAAACTACTATGCATTTAATATTTATATAATTCTATATACCTTATTTTAGTCACCTTAATACCAACCCATAATTAGTTTACAACTATCCTATTACT
This sequence comes from Iris macrosiphon, assembly GCA_036927795.1. Taxonomy (NCBI): domain Eukaryota; kingdom Viridiplantae; phylum Streptophyta; class Magnoliopsida; order Asparagales; family Iridaceae; genus Iris; species Iris macrosiphon. The sequence goes on from JAYESA010000014.1 coordinate 67,379,549, forward strand.
TATGCCAATACCTACTACTCATACCTTGGTATATCTTGATACTTACCTTGGTATCTCAAGGTATTTGCCAAAATCTCATATATATACTAACTACCCATCAATAATTATATATATCAATCCAATATAACTCTAGTATGTACTAATAGAATAATACTAACTACCAACTACACACTAACTATTAATACATATATACGTACATACATACCTACAAATATATAATATATAAAAGATACTCATAACAATTGATAACTAAAATATACTAACTATTCTAATAAATTTATATGCTACAACTAAATATATATATATATAGTATACTATAATACAAATAGCAATTAGGAACATATTTATATATATATATTAATTACCATATATATTTACATATATATCTATATATATATATTAATATCTAATATATTAAAAACTGCCAAACTGTCGCTAAATACCCTGTCCACTGTCACAGAAAGCTGCTGTGTATATAGATACACTGCAGTTTTTGTGACAGTTTCCTGCACTGTCACTAAAAACTGTCGCTGAAGCTTCTGATACTTTGCTGATACACTGTTGTTTCAGCGACAGTTTTTTGCAACTGTCGCTGACTGCTGTCGCTGAAAAGCTGCTATTATTTGCATTTGTTGCTGCTATTGCGACACTTTTGGCTCGCTGTTGTCGCTAAAAATATATATATATATATATATATGTACAATATATATATATAAATACATATATATAACCCACCATATATATTTATATAATATATATTTAAATATATATATATAACCCACAATATATATTTATATAATATATATATAAAACTATATACAACTATACATACACTTATACATAGTAAATTGTATAAAATACCACATAGTAACATACACACACACATATAGTAATATGTATAGATAACTATACATATATGTATACATATATATAATCATACAATAATATAAATACATAACAATATATAATATAACTATATATATAACCACATATAAATATATCTACTATATTATATAAACATATGCTACCACTTATAAATATATATATCTACATACATATATATATATAAATAATCATATATAAATAATCTAATTACTTAATTAAATATACACATATATTATATAAAATATATACATATATTTACATTCCTAACATATATTATAACATATATATTAATGCATGTAGAAGAAAGCTACATAATATATATATTCTATTAATACATATATAATACATAGATCTATGATACAATAAACACTATAATAAATATACATAATACATATATAATATATATATATATAGATACATACACAATTATAATTCAAGAATTAAAGCACAATTAATTAGATCTACACATAAACACATAATAATTGGAGCGTATCACACCGTATCCCACTAGATCTAGGATACGCATGCGACACGAGTCCACCACACATCCAATTTTACCCCGAAGGATACAAATAAATCACATATAATATTTATGAACAAAACAAAGTGTCAAATATAGATCTATGTGTCCGTGTCAAAATACGACATGTACAAAGTCCCGTGTCGGAGGAAAAACCCCCAAAACAACACGTATCACCAAATTATTGGGATACGACCTACATGTACCCAATTATGGACACAAAACTAGCCCTAAACACATAAACATATGCCAAATTGATCTATAGGATCAATTGACACACACAACAAGTCATTTTTGGAATTCCCCCAAAATTGACACAAAAAGCACAATAACTTTCTCCATAGGTCTCCTATGAACACAAAACCAAATCCTATGGGTAGTACATACATATGGGTTGATTATTCATGATTAAATCTCATATTTAGAAGCTATTTTAAGGGGAAAAACTGAATTATACCTATTGGGAGATGGATTTCCAATGAAACCTCCAAAATTGGTGAAATTGGCCTCCAACTTGTAGATCCTTGCTCCTTTTTGTAGATCCTTGCTTTCTTCTTCTAGATCCTTGCTCTTCTAGTCTCCAATGGTGATTTGGGAAGTAATTGGGTGGAAATTTGGTAGGAATTTGATGAAATTTGGTTGAGAGAAATTCTAGATCTAGATTTGGAATGAAAAATGAAGAGAGAGAAAGTTTTTATTCCCTTTATATAGGCCTCACTTGCCCCCTCCCTCAAGCTACTATGTAAATTCTAAAATACCCCTTAGGGCCTCTCATGAAGAAATTAATTAAGGAGGGAAGCTTCTAGTCTAATATTTTAATTAATTTAATCATCCTCCTAATTAATGGGCTTTCTAGTTGGGCTCAATTCTAATAATTAATACATGTTGGTCCATGAGTCTAAACTAAACTAGTTAGGTCAACTAACACAAGTCCAAAAAATAAATCTATTATGCTAATAATAAATAAATAATACAATAAATAAATATTTAACATGCACAATATTCAATTAATTATAAAATGACCAAAATATCCTTTTCTAGAAAATACGGTAGTGACAAGTCTATCCCCCTTAAAATAATTTCGTTCTCGAAATTTAAAGGTGATCGTACTCTTTCTAGGTCAAACCCCCAGCAATCATAGTCTAATAAGGTCTTATCTCACTAAGAACAGTCCTATGCAAAGAATAACATGCATGGTCATGGTCTCCACCTGTCTTCTGTCTTATTACTTTTGTCTCTGTCAGGGTATTCTATAGCTACACTAACTATATAACACAAGCATCCAAAAGGTACTAAAGAATCAATCAATCAAAATAGATGAAAGGAACAGAAAGAAAGAACAGACTCTCTAACCCATCACCTGTAGTATTGGTCTCCTCGACCGTCATCGCAAATGCTCCGCCCTGCCGAGGTAGCTCCCTCTGCGGGTGATGAGCAATCTGTGGTGCTACAGGTGGCCTAACTCCACCTCTCTGGCCTCGATCTGCATCCTGGACTGGACGTTGAAGTGTCCAGAGACAATCCTTTACCATATGCTCAATTGATCCACAATGTAAGCATGCTCCAAGTCTCTTCCGATACATCTCCCAAGTGTGCCTAGTCTTCTTTCAATAGGTGCATTGAGGAGCTTGTTGCACCTGTCTCTGAGGCTGCTGTGGTATATGTTGTACTAGAGCTTGTACTGGAGCAACAATAGGTTCTGGCATCTGATATTGCTGCTGATAGGCTCTAAATTGTATTGGAAACTGCTGTTGCTGGAACCGCGGCCTCTTTGTCGGTCTCGCACTACTACTGTCACCCCCAAACATATCACGGTCCCTCTTCGGCTTCAAGTTCCACTCCCGCTCGACCTTGCGTGCCTCCGAAAGTATCTCAGAATACGTCTCGTAGAAAGACGGAATGAGAATCTTGACTTCCCAATTCAGACCCTCGCGAAAATGGATAGCCCGAACTTCTGGCTCTCTCACAAAGTACTCCGCAAATCGGCTCAGCCTCCCGAACTCTGCGGCATACTCCTCTACGGACATGCTTCCTTGTGTAAGGCTCTCAAATTGCCTTCCTAATTCTAATTTGTCCGTCCGAGCAAAGAACTTTTTCTTAAAGCGATCCTTGAATATCTCCCAAGACTGCCCCACATCAGTAAGAATTGGCTTATTCCTGAACCAAGTGCGGGCAACGTCGAACAGTTGAAGTCCTACCGCCTCAACCTTCAGATCCTCCGCAAGACGGGATACCTTCATGAGTCGCTCGATATCTTCAAGCCAATCAATCGTCAGCATAGACTATACCTTCTGTACCCTTAAAAACTCGAGGCTCAAGCTTCTTAAAATTTTGAATGTTGCCTGGCTTGATCTGAGTATCCTGTGGCTGTGGAGGAGCCTCTCTCGGAACTGCTGCTATAGCTACCTGATGGGCGTTTTCAATACTCTACCGCATCATATCTGACTGCCTGTGCTGGGCTTCTATCTGTGCCCTTTGTAATTCCATCATCTCTCTAAACAGTGCAACCATCGACGCGGTATCTCCTAAAAATGGAGGTGGTGGAAGTCCCTTCGAAGCAACTGGAGTAGTCCTCGGAACAGGTGGAGGAGAACCCCCAAAGGCAGCTGAGACTCCTACATGAACTGATGTCATAGGAGGTACAAACCCTACTGCCTGAGTGGAAGATTGAGAGGTGGCAGACCTCACAGAAATTGCTCCCGATCGATGGGATCTAGTCTTCGGCGGCATCCTGAAGACAAATCGAAACAAAGGAGATCAATTCGACACAAGATAAGATATCATCAAGGAAGGACAAAAGTATTCAGAAGGAATCAAAATTAGCGATTCAATTCAGATTGGAATTCCTAGTTGTGATTGAGTATCCCTCTCTCTTCCTAGTATCCTATGTCCTATATCCTATCGCAGGCTCGCAGTAGTACAACTAAGTCATCGCACTACCACGACATCGCAATATTAAGAAGCCTGACCTGCATGGGCCATCCCTAAAAACGTGTCACGATCCGCATCCGGTGTAGGGATGCAAGTCGAGAACAACGCCCAACCTACGTCGCAGCATCGGCGGTAGAACGCTGTCTTGGTCAACTATACTATCTAATTATCTCACTATAAAGCATAAACCTCCAATAATATCTCAACTCCAAGAAGAGAGTAATCAACTTAATTCAACACAATACTCAATCATATTTCTATGGCATGAGAAGATATCACAGAAGTCTAACATAACTAAGCAGTTAAAAATATAACAACAACAAATAGAAATAATATCCAAACACAAATATATGCCGGAAACAAATCCGGTACCAAAATGCTAAAGAGAACTAACTATGCTAACTAGTGAATCCGGCTAAATCTCTCAACAGTCACTCCAGAACTATTGGGTCCAAGTCTGCACCCTCAATAGGCTGAGGTCCGTAGTACGTCGGACACCAATCTCCTGGATCCTCTGAAAAATATTTTCCAGTCAGGAATGGAGCGAAGTACAACCCAATAGCAGTTCCAATTAATTAACAAAAACTATAAAGCAGTAGAATAGAAGATGCTATCTACGATAAGGATATAACTGATAATCAAGAACAATGAGAGAACAGGCAATACTAACAACAGAATATAATCAATGCATATAAGAATAAAGGAATGAACTATAATGTCAGAATAGAACAAGGTAATCAATGAACTGAATAATGGAATCTACAATAACTATGTGATTTGAGATACTAACTAAATATGTGATCGGCCTGGGAGATTCAATGATTACACTAAGGAGCTAACTCAACCATACGTGAATTGCTTGGTTAGTTAGTAGCCAATGATTACACTACTAACCGATAGTTTCTTGATCACATATTTAATTGGTATTTCCCCCGCCCCGACTGATATGATGGATCGAATTATGATACGTCACTAGCCAATGTATCCAATGTTTAATCTACAATATTCAATGTTATCTAATACCAAGAAGGACAATATCCGATACCATTTCCATAATCAAGGTAACATCCCATGACTGACGATCCAATAACAATACCAATTCATGTACCATCATGTCAAGAATCATAAGTAACATTTCTAAATACTTGAATTATAGTGGTAATCAAATAATGGAAACTATCAGAGAATGTACTCGCCTGTGGTCCAGAGCAAATGATAAAAAATGATGTCTGAACTGGTGTCACAGACCTATATATGAAATATTGCATTAATACAAGTTTTAGGGAAGAGAAATAAATTAAACTAGTCAATTTCTAGGTCATAAAACTATTTCTAAGTCAAAAGTCAAACTAGGTCAACTCTAAGTCAACTATGGTCAACTATAGTCAAATTATGGTCAACTACCTATTTCTAGGTTGCATGAGTCTAACTCAAAGATATTGGGCTCACACACTATGAATCTAGGCCATACAAGCTACATCTTAGGATACTAAGATACCGTATCTCAGGATACGCAAACAAGGGATAAATATAACACATATGTACATATCAAACAATATTATATATATAAAATTCTAATTATAAATGCTAAATGGATATCTTGATTTCGAACCAACTTGGTATCGCAATACTAAACCTCTATCTTGATATCCAAACCCAATACCTTGATTATCCTCCAATACCTTGATACTTACCTTGGCATCTCAAGGTAAATTCAAAACCTTATTTATACTAACTACCCAACAATAATTATAAACTACTATGCATTTAATATTTATATAATTCTATATACCTTATTTTAGTCACCTTAATACCAACCCATAATTAGTTTACAACTATCCTATTACTTATGCCAATACCTACTACTCATACCTTGGTATATCTTGATACTTACCTTGGTATCTCAAGGTATTTGCCAAAATCTCATATATATACTAACTACCCATCAATAATTACATATATCAATCCAATATAACTCTAGTATGTACTAATAGAATAATACTAACTACCAACTACACACTAACTATTAATACATATATACGTACATACATACCTACAAATATATAATATATAAAAGATACTCATAACAATTGATAACTAAAATATACTAACTATTCTAATAAATTTATATGCTACAACTAAATATATACATATATAGTATACTATAATACAAATAGTAATTAGGAACATATTTATATATATTAATTACCATATATATATACATATATATCTATATATATATTAATATCTAATATATTAAAAACTGTCAAACTGTCGCTAAATACCCTGTCCACTGTCACAGAAAGCTGCTGTGTATATAGTAGATACACTGCAGTTTTTGTGACAGTTTCCTGCACTGTCACTAAAAACTGTCACTGAAGCTTCTGATACTCTCCTGATACACGGTTGTTTCAGCGACAGTTTTCTGCAACTGTCGCTCACTGCTGTCGCTGAAAAGCTGCTATTATTTGCATTTGTTGCTGCTGTTGCGACACTTCTGGCTCGCTGTTGTCGCTAAAAATATATGTATATATATGTACAATATATATATATATATAAATACATATATATAACCAACCATATATATTTATATAATATATATTTAAATACATATATATAACCCACAATATATATTTATACAATATAGATATAAAACTATATATAACTATACATACACTTATACATAGTAAATTGTATAAAATACCACATAGTAACATACACACACACATATAGTAATATGTATATATAACTATACATATATGTATACATATATATAATCATACAATAATATAAATACATAACAATATATAATATAACTATATATATAACCACATATAAATATATCTACTATATTATATATACATATGCTACCACTTATAAATATATATCTACATATATATATATATATAAATAATCATATATAAATAATCTAATTACTTAATTAAATATACACATATATTATATAAAATATATACATATATTTACATCCCTAACATATATTATAACATATATATTAATGCATGTAGAAGAAAGCTACATAATATATATATTCTATTAATACATATATAATACATAGATCTATGATACAATAAACACTATAATAAATATACATAATACATATATAATATATATAGATACATACACAATTATAATTCAAGAATTAAAGCACAATTAATTAGTCTACACATAAACACATAATAATTGGAGCGTATCACACCGTATCCCACTAGATCTAGGATATGCATGCGACACGAGTCCACCACACATTCAATTTCACCCCGAAGGACACAAAAAAATCACATATAATATTTATGAACAAAACAAAGTGTCAAATATAGATCTATGTGTCCGTGTCAAAATACGACATGTACAAAGTCCCGTGTCGGAGGAAAACCACCCAAAATAACACGTATCACCAAATTATTGGGATACGACCTACATGTACCCAATTATGGATACGACACTAGCCCCAAACACATAAACATATGCCAAATTGATCTATAGGATCAATTGACACACAAAACAAAAGTCATTTTCGGAATTCCCCCAAAATTGACACAAAAGCACCATAACTTTCTCCATAGGTCTCCTATGAACACAAAACCAAATCCTATGGGTAGTACATACATATGGGTTGATTATTCATGATTAAATCTCAGATTTAGAAGCTATTTTAAGGGGAAAAACTGAATTATACCTATTGGGAGATGGATTCCCAATGAAACCTCCAAAATTGGTGAAATTGGCCTCCAACTTGTAGATCCTTGCTCCTCTTTGTAGATCATTGCTTCCTCCTTCTAGATCCTTGCTCTTCTAGTCTCCAATGGTGATTTGGGAAGTAAGTGGGTGGAAGTAGAAATTTGATAAAATTTGGTTGAGGGAAATTCTAGATCTAGATTTGGAATAAAAAATGAAGAGAAAGAAAGTTTTCATCCCCTTTATATAGGCCTCACTTGCCCCCTCCCTCAAGCTACTATGTAAAGTCTAAAATACCCCTTAGGTCCTCTCATGAAGAAATTAATTAAGGAGTGAAGCTTCTAGTCTAATGGTTTAATTAATTTAATCATCCTCCTAATTAATGGGCTTTCTAGTTGGGCTCAATTCTAACAATTAATACATGTTGGTCCATGAGTCTAAACTAAACTAGTTAGGTCAACTAACACAAGTCCAAAAAATAAATCTATCATGCTAATAATAAATAAATAATACAATAAATAAATATTTAACATGCACAATATTCAATTAATTATAAAATGACCAAAATACCCTTTTCTAGAAAATATGGTAGTGACACCTTGACATATGTAGACGGGGAGCAGTACATAAAGCCGGCTTTTCTCTTTGGGGACATGATTGACAAACAGTCCCAAACGATGCCCAAGAGGGAGCCCTGGATTTTTTTTCTGCCGGGAATTTGGTCTTGTATCTGCCAACGATGCCGAGGGATTATCCCATCTCGGCTTTCTTCCACGCGACGCATCCCAGAAAGATGTTATGGACGCTGACTCCTGATCTTCACGGGAAGCCGGGGAAGATCTTTTATCTAAAAGGAGCTGACCTGGGGTTATTTGTCAGTCGTCCTTCCGACGTTGTGACGTTGTTCAGGGGACTGTGCCCGGGCAGTGTCCCGAGTAAAGACAGCTCAGTGATCCAGCCGGTCCAATTGCCGACCTTCTGCAACGACTTCATGGGACGAGACGGGGTATATCCCAAGGAGAATCCTCGGTGCAATGGGTGGATCGCCCCAACAAACTCCCGATGGACGTGCCTAGTTGACTGGACCTTGAAGCACTTCCGGAGAGAGCTGGAGGGCATTGGACTATATGCCGCTGTGAGTGCGACGAGCGTCGGGTTGCCTCCCAATCCTAATTTGTTCTTGGCACTGATGGAGCGATACATTTCGCTCACTGGCACCTTCGCCACTCCACTGGGGGAGCTTGGATTGGCCCTTCATGAGATGGCAGTTGTCTTAAGACTGTCGATGGGGGATACCCCATATGAAGAGTATGTTCCCACCAACCGGGAGTTGGTGGACTTGGACCCTCGGGTGGCAGAAGTGTATCAGGAGCTGATGTGTCAATACTTCACGTGCACCACTTTTTATAACGAGCCTTCTGATTTGGCTCACACCACCAAGTGGATGTCCTACCTCTTCTTTCACCGAGCCAGGGCTGCCAAGTCGGAGAAAGCCTCGGGGGGCAAGAATGAGCCCGTGAACTGTTTGGGCGTGCTTAGTGCCCAGGTCGTGGAGGATCTTATGGAGGAGGCTAAAGCTCCGGATTAGATTCTCGTCGCGGGGGTAGGAAAGTACCCTGAAGGCATTAAGGCATGTAGTTACTTGAGGCGCTGTCGCAGGCCTTTGTCTAAGGAAGCCCAGCTGGCTGGTTTCCTCTCCATATGGCTGCGTCGAGTAGTAGTGCCTGATACTGTGTCCGCGGACCGCATGCACTGGAACATCCTGTGGCCGGCAGTGCGCCTGGTATTCGGGGCAAGACTGGGCTTGCTTCCTGCCATAGTGTGTCGTATACAGGCTGGCCTGAGAGCCATGACTGATGGGTTGCTCGTCGATGAAGCTCGGCGTGAGAGTTTTCCCCGGGTGGAATTACCATACCTGTATTTGATGGGATGGTTAATTCTCCACAATCCCCGAGTGATGTCTCCTGGCTCCGGTAGCAGCTCGGGGGGTATATTCTTGCTGAATTACAAGGACTCTCCCTGGAATATGAGTACAGTTTTAGACTGTCGGCTGGTGTTGAACCTCAGCCACGGCTGGAAGCTCCTTGTACTCCCCCTCCTGTACATCGCAATCAATCAGGGACGAGGCTTGAGGATTCAGGTGGAGAGAAGACCGATCTTTCTCCAGAAGCTTTCAATTGGTTGGTCTGCATTAGACCCTCCCATCTGCTGTACAAGAGCGAAGATCATTGCTTTTTTGAGCCCTACTTGCCTAGTCGGTTTGCCCGACAGTTTGGGTACGATCAGTTGCACGTGGGCAACGCCATCACCAGCTTCAGGTCCAGGAGCGGACTCATTGATGGAGCTAGAGGGTGCCGATATTTCATCATGGGTTGCACGAGGGCAATTTTTATCGTGCCGGTCGTTATAACCTCCACGGAGCTGTGCATCCTTCATTCTTACGCCCAGTTTTATGTGGCAATTAACACCTTCCATCGCGATTTTGACGTGCGTGGAAGCTTCAGGGTGCCTTCTCCCAAGCCTGGGGGAAGAGTCGAAGTCCCCTCGGTTTCTTCGGACGAGGGTGAGGAGTCTGGTACTCCGGATGAGCCTCTGGTGTCGGTGCCGAGGTGTGAAGTGCCTCCGCCTGCGGGGGCTTTGGTAGTCTCTTCTGGGAAGCGACGGGCTTCCGCTCTGAAGGAAGCTTCTCTTCGTAAGAGGAGGAAGGAGACGGTTGCTCGTCCTCTCCGCATTCTTGGTGTTGAGGCTCCCGGGAGTGAGCCTGCATCTCCCCATATCAAGGATGATTCTTTGGCTGGAGGTTCCTCGCCTTTTAGAGAGGGACCTTCTACAGTTCCGGCCGGCGGCGCCGGAGAATCCTCGCTAGAAGTTGCTGTCGTGGCTACTGCTCCAGGTAGCAGAGCGAGATTGCCTGTGTGGCCGAGGCAAATGGGAGAATCTTTCCCGAGGTCAGCAGCGGGTAAAACTCCCGCCGTGTCAGCGAGCACGTCTGGCGAGATTCCAGCTGATGAACCTCGACCGCGTCTTGGTGAAGGCTTGACAGAACTCTTGACGATGTCGGTCGGCCCACTTCCTTCTCCAGGTATGACAGTTCGCATTGCGTCATTAAGGCGTGGTTTAGCTACATCAGCTGCAGATGCGTCGTATATGCCGTTGGTTCCGGGTAAATATTGTCTTTATGTCTCCCTTTAGAAAGATTACTATTATACTGATATCAACTTTCTTGTCCTTTTCTCAGGGGATGGCATCCACGGAGAGCACAGCGTTGAAGCGCCTTCTGGCACTGCTCCGGCTCCTGGCAATGATGTAGAGGCGCCTGACTTCGAGAAGGAAATGTCCTCGGGGGCTAGCTCGTCCAGAGTAGTTTCGTCGTCTCAAGAGGAGGACGAACCCGTCATCGTGACCTCGCCCCTCGCGAGTATGCCGATGACTTCGATTGTTGTCGTCGCACCTTCTTCGGTCGCGATACGCGTCGAGGCGGCGGCTGTGGCCACCTCGTCTGTAATTTTCCCTGGAGAGGGACTTGCTGATATTGTGACCACTCTTGGCGTTCAGTCGGATCTAGTTGCATTGACCGAGCAACATACCAGCCTCTTTTACACCGGTTGGAAAATGATGATATCAATGGTGTTGGCGAAGAGTCTCGACTTCGAGCACCTGAAGAAGACTTCTCAGTTTTCGATCGGGGCCATCAGGGAGCTCGGCGATCCTGGGATAGCTGACGCCCTGGAGGCGGTAGTTAATGGTTTAGAGCAACACATTAACGAATACTTGCAGCTGACTCGGGGCAGCTTCGATGCTGAGGTCCAGACCAGGTACGACCACATGACTGCGCGGCTCACTACAAAGCTGGAAAGCCTAGATAACTCCATCAAGACACATGAGCTGGAGATGGATAGAAGAAAAGCTGTCGTGGCAGAGGCTCTCGCTCTTGAGATGAAGTGCCGATCCGAGCATGAAGGGAATGCAGCAAGGGCCTCCAAGCTGAGGGAAAAACTCGCTCGGGCAGAGGAGTGGGCTTCTCAATCATTGGCGGGTCTAGATGTAGCGACTGGTCGATTGAGCGCAGCACGACGGGATTTGGACCTTGCAGAAGCTGCCCGCACGGGCTGCCTTCAGGCAAGGGCTGAGCTGTCCTGTATGAATACCCCCGAGGCACGGTTGGAGCAGGCTCGTGCCGATGCCTTGGTTCTTAGAAATGAGAGGATAGCTGCTCTGGAGCGGCTGATTCGTGATCTGACTACTCCGCCATCAGGATGTATCCTTTCTCTTTTTGCTTCCCCAGATGTAATTCTGCTCTCTTTTGGAATAAATAAAAGCGACTCTTTTCTGACTTTTGTGGACCCATCATTTCGGAATGTAAATGATAGTTTTTTTTAGGCGAGAGTGATATCTGATGATAAACTCTCGATAAACCTTTAGCCGGACATATCTGTTCAGAGGTCATACGGACATGATAGAATGTAACCCAACTAATTACGTTCTGGAAGTAGTTTTGTCAGAATTAAGATCCTCGCTATATTCTACTCGGGCAGGGGAGATTAAGCATAGTACCTTTTCAGGAATTTGCCGTTGATAGGAGCCATTAACAGGTCTCCATTAGGCTGGGCTATCCTATAGGCGCCGTTCGAGAACGTTGTCTCGATCCCATAAGGGCCTTCCCACTTGGGCTGGAATTTGCCTTTACTTCTGTGAGTAAGAATCATCGGCCTTCTTACGGCTAGAACTATCTCGTCGACTTTGAACACTCTTTCCTTTACTTTATGATTGAAGGTTTTGGAAATGCGTGCTTGGTAGAGTGCGATGCGCTGCTAAGCTTGTAGGTATTTCTCGTCTAATCCTTCTAGCTCTTGGAGCCTTAACAGGTCATTCTTTTCTCGAGTCAGCTCACTAGTCACGGCTATCCTGAGTGGCGAGATCTGGATTTCAATGTTGAGAACTGCTTCGCTCCCGTAGACCAGCGAGAATAGGGTACAACCTGTCGGTGTTCGTACCGTTGTGCGGTATGCCCAGAGATATTCGCCTAGCTTCTCATTCCAATCTCTCTTGTTTGAAGAGACAAATTTCTTCAAGAGTGTGATAATGGTTTTGTTGAAAGCTTCCGCCAAACCATTAACAGCTGGATAATATGCCTTAGAGACAATATTGTGTATCCGATTTTTATCACAAAATCGATGAAACGCTTGGCTGATGAACTGAGGCCCATTATCGTGAATTATCCTCCGGGGTACCCCGAAGCGATAAATGACGTGATGCTTGATGAAGCTGATCACATTAGACGCCTTCACCTCAGCGAGGGGGATCGCCTCTGCCCATTTGGAGAAGTAATCCGTGATGGCCAGTATGAACTGGTGACCGCTGGAAGAAGACGGGTGAATAGGACCAATGATATCCATACCCCACGCTTCGAAAGGCCAAGACGCAACCGTAGGATGTAGATATTCAGACGGTTGATATATGAAGTCTGCATGAACCTGACAGGCTCTGAATTGTCTTGCATACCGTATTGCATCTGCGATCATAGTAGGCCAGTAATAGCCCATTCTCCTGATGCGATCCTGTAGCTTAGGACCGGGTTGATGCGCTCCGCATACGCCGTCGTGAGCTTCCCGGATAATCTGCTGTGCTTCGTCTTCGGATAGACATCTTAATAGCAGTCCGTCGTAGGTCCGGCGATATAGGCATTGTGAAGATGCATCGTAGTAGAAGCATAATGATCACCTTTTGACGGATACTGCTTCTTTGGGGTCCTCCTACAAGATTCCGTACGCAACAAAATCTATGAAGGGACTTCTCTAGTCTCTTCTGGAGGGATCTCTGTTTACAGTGTGGCTGCATTCTATGTGAAAGTTGTTCTTCACACAGAATAAATCTCTGTTAAGAAGGATTACCGAATCCTGCCTTCTTATAGGGATGGCTAAATCTGCAGCTAGACTGGCTAGGGCATCAGCTTCTAGATTCTGAGATCGAGGTACATGCTCTAGGAAGAATCCTTTGAATGTCATGGCTATCTAGACCGTCGCACGGTGATAGGGGATGAGGTCTGGATTCCGGACTTCATATATTCCTCTGACTTGATTGACGATAAGCAGAGAATCACCGAATGCTTCCAGGGACTCGACCCCCATCTCTTTGGCGACTTGGAGCCCGATTAGCAGAGCGTTGTACTCTGCTATATTGTTGGAGCAGGGCTCGCTAAGAGAATATGCTCGGTAGATGACGAGCTGATCAGGAGTGACCAGGACGACTCCTACTCCTGAAACAACGTTTCCCCTAGGACCGGTTCTGGATGCACCATCGAAGAAGAGTTGCCACGCGTCACTTTCCATCGTGGAATTATATTCTACAACTTCGTCGGGAATATCCTCGTATAATTTGGAGGCCTCCGGGATCGGATGAGCAGCTAGGAAGTCAGCCAGCGCTTGGCCCTTGATGGACTTCTGCGGTACGTACACCATGTCATATGGTGTTAATAGCATCGCCCAAGTCACGAGTTGGGAATTAAGAGCACTAGGCTTGCTCATCAGTACTCGAAGAGGGTTGATCCTAGAGATGATATGAATAGTCTGGCCGGCGACATAGTACCGCGTCTTCTGGATAGCGAATATCAGAGCCAAGCATTCTTTCTCCACTAGGTTGTACCGGTGTTCGACTCCGACCATCATCCTGCTGAGGTAGTAGATAGCCTGTTCGTGACCCATGTCGTTCTTCTGTGCGAGAAGAGCTCCTGGTGAATGATCCATCGCTCGAACGTACAGCAAGAATGGTCTTCCCATGACGGGAGACACCAGAACTGGCGGACTGGTGAGGTAGTGCTTGATATCTCTGAACGCTTGCTGACAGGCTTCGTCCCATACGAAGGATACACCTTTCTTCATGAGATGAGAAAATGGCTGACATCTCCCCGAGAGGTTGGATTTGAATCATCGGATGTAAGCCAAACGGCCTTGAAATCCCCGGAGTTCCCTCAGATTACGGGGAGGTCGCATTTCTACGATTGCCTGGACTTTGTCGGGGTCCACCTGGATGCCTTTGGCGGTGATGACAAATCCCAGGAACTTGCCACTGGATACACCCAGAAAGGACTTCGTAGGGTTCATCTTGAGTTGATGATGGCACATTAGCTCGAATACCGTCCTCAAGTCTTGAATGTGATCACCCTTGAGGCGACTCTTGACGGCTATGTCGTCTACGTAACATTCCACTATTTTGCATAAATGCTCATGGAATATGTTACTCATAGCCCATTGGTATGTAGCCCCGGCGTTCTTCAATCCGAAGGGCATGACCGTATAGCAATATACCCCCAATGGTGTCCAGAAGGCAGTGTGCTTCTCGTCTTTAGGGTGCATCTTGATCTAATTGTATCCTGAGAATCCGTCCATGAATGACATGCGTTCAAAGCCGCAGGTGTTGTCGATCATGATATCCTTGATAGGAAGAGGGAACTCATCTTTGGGGCAGGCCGCATTCAGATCTCGGTAATCGATGCAGATACGTACCTTCCTATTTTTCTTCATGACTAGGACAACGTTGGCGACCCAGTCGGGATGTTGTTCTTCCCGGATGAAACCATAGGCTATCAACTTCTTGACTTCAGCTTCAATGGCGTCCATCATGTCCGGGCGAAACCGGCGTTGGTGCTGCTTCACAGGCTTTGAGTCGGTCAATATGTTGAGTTTGTGAGTAGCCACCTTCGGGTCTAGGCCCGGCATGTCCCCATAATCCCATGCAAAGACGTCGATGTATTCCTTTATCAGCTGTATGATTTCTTCCCTTTCAGCTGGGGGTAGATTATTACTATTAAATATCGGCTTTGGCGAAAGTTCACCCCCAACATCGATTTGGATAACTTCGTCTTTGGTGGGAGGTTCTCTTTGCTCAAAGCGGAATTCGTACTGCGTATCCATTTGTTGAGCCCAAGAGTCATTCTCAAACGGCTCAGAATCCTGTTCATCTGCTCCTGAGGGATCTGTCACCACCATATTTACTGATAGTGTTTGTTCGAGAGCATCAGATGAGTCGGTGGGCGACGAGCCATTCTGGGAGGAGGGAAAGATGTCCTCATCTGACTTAAAAGCCGTAAGGGAGGTGGCATACCCTAACCCAAGACGAGTTTGTCGATAGCGGGGGTCACCGCGCGACGACGTTCGTCTGCCTCTTCCGTAGTTGAGGCCTGGCTTCCGCTTCAAGTCGTAGCCCATGTTTTGCATGATCTTCAGCGCTTGCGGGCTGTATCGGTAAACTTGCATTTTCCCAGTATCATCATCGAAAGGATCTTCCTGGTTTGTCGGTTGATTGCGCATGCGGCCAAAGAATATTGGACGCTGACTGCTGCAGGTAGGCGGGATAATGAAGATAGAATCCTTATGGGGTCCATACGTTGTGATGACGTTGGATGATGACGCTACTTTCCAGACATACGGACGGTAGGAGTTTATAGCTTCCAAGAATTTTTGTGCTATGGGTTCTACCTCGTCACGGGGAGTGGATTCCTGTTTTGGAATTTGAGCGTCAATATACTGGAAAAGAGGATATTTATTATCATCTGGAACTCCGCTCCTAGTTGTATTTACATCAGTTGGCTGCCTGTCGTTAATGACCAAGGGTGGGGGCTTCCGGTTCAAAGTGATCGCCAGAGGATCACTCCCTTCTCCTGACCTGGTCTTGTTCAGGTGGATAGCCATGGGCTCTATAGCTTTTGGACGAGTGGTTCGTCCTTTCACTCTGATTGACAGCGGTAGTATGGCAGAGGGTTCTTCTGGCTCCCGGTGGGATTCCTTCTCTGCCTCGCTTGACACTTCTTCTGTGTGGTCTTGGGAGTAAAACACGGCATCGGAATAGTAGGATTCTATTCCTTTGAACGGGTTTAGGTCAGCCACCTCCGTTTGTACCGTTCCTTGTGCGTCTACATATTTAAGACATTGATGTAGGGTTGAAGGAACGATGTTATGGTCGTGGATCCACGGTCTTCCCAGCAAAATGTTATAGGATACCTCTGAATCGATGACGTAACATGTGGCCACCGATCTAAGGTTGTCGATCTGGATCCTCAGGCGAATTTTCCCCAATGGCTTACTTCTTCCGACGTTGAAACCCACGATTGTAGTGGTGGTGTAAGCCAATTCGCTGGTAGGAATTCTCAGCAGTCTGAGCAGACTATGAGGGATGATGCTGATCGACGATCCCGGATCTATGTGAATTTGATCGACCTCCATGGAACCGACGTACCCGGTGTAATAGAGGGGCCTGTCATGCTTGTTATGTTTTCACAACATGTCGTCTTGGGTGAAAGTGATATTTGGGACCACCTCCATCACACTGTGGCATTGAGGATACGCCACTGGTTCTTCGTCGGGGAACTTGAGCTGGGTCAAGTATGCCTCCGACTGCATCAGCGCTTCACTCAGGGCCAGACGAGTGTCTTGGGAGAGCCTGAGTAGCTCAAAGATGGACAACCTGGCTGGCGTATTGGCTAGTTGGGCCAGGATGTCGAAGTTGTATGGCTTCTCTAAACCTTTGCTTGGAATATTTTTCACAGGTTTATCAAAGCGTACTTCTTTTTGCTTCCCCTTCTCCGCCGGGGTTGGTTTTGAAGGAATTGTATCTGGTACGACGGGACCTTGCTCTGAAGGTTTGGTTGCTGGAGCGTCCGCCGGTGCACCTTCCTGACTTGCTTCGTAGTCGTTGAGGTAGGCTTTCCCTGAACGGGTTGCAGCAAATACCTCGTCTTCGTTCGATGCCAAAAAAGTCGCGATCATATGGCAGGGCCTTTATTTGGAGCTCTTTTTGGATGTAGGCTTAGTAGCCTTAGTTTCTTCCTCGAGCTCTGACACCAAGTCTGGATGAACCCACATAATCTCGCCTTGCCGGGTAGTCAGGGGTACCAGGTCGTGATTTTGATCCCTAGCTGGAGGAAGATTGACCATGTTCATCGTTGTTCGGAAGATAGGTGCAACGCCGTCCGGGATCTCTTGGGGAGGCAGATTGCCAAACTGCAGAGAGATCATGTTGGCCGTGACCGTCTTCTCGGTATTGTACAGAGTGATGGCCTTAGCATCGATTAACCCCTTGATCTTCCTTTTCAGTATGTAACACACCTTTGTTGGGTGGTGTACATATCTGTGGAAGACGCAGTATTTGGGGTCGTTAGTATTGCCGACTTCCTGGGGCCGCCTTAGCTCTGGAAGGGTGATCTTGCCGCTTTTGACGAGACACTCGAATATACTAGGGATATCGTCGTCGTCAAAAGAGTAGACTTCGACGGGCCTGGAAGTCCCGGGTTTCGTTTGCGTGGTTGCCGCAATCTTTTGTCTGGCCGTATTGATTGCCAGGGCTTCTTTCCCTTTGGGACCACGAGGATGGTCGCTGCTAGGAGATGACCTCTTCCCTCTGTCAGAGGCAGAGATCATGATGCCATTGTCGCGCGCCTTGCGACCGTTGTCTTCGGCGGCTACTGCCGAGATGATGAATGAGGGCCAATCATGGAACTGATACGGTCCTGTGAACACCGAGACCACAGGAAGGAGGTTCTTCCTGCAAATGTCTACCAATGCAGAGTCGGGAACTCCTGGAGGCATCTGTAAGGTGGCCTGATGAAAACGTTCGATGAAGATGCGAACGTCCTCCTTTTTCTTCTGCTTGACTTCGATGAGAGAGGACATAGACATGTCCATTCCTTCCTCGTAGAATCGCATGAAGAATAAAGCTCTGAAGTCTTCGAAGGAAGTAATGCAGTTGTCCGCCAAGCTACGATACCACAGATAGGATACTCCCGAGAGACAGCCTTTGAACACCCAAGTGAGGAGGGCGTCGTTCCCTTGTAGCAACACCGTCATCATACTGAAATAGTTCATGTACAGGCTTGGTGATGTTTTTCCCTCGAACAGGGCCATAGTCTGAGGTTTGTACCTCGGCGGAAAAGGGACCTCCTTCCAGATAGCTGGGTAGGGCTGGTTGATTCCCAGTTTCTTGAGCTGATCTTTGTGCTTCAAGGCGTCAAACTGGGCTTTCAACTCCCATACTGCCTGTATCGGATTTTCAGTCGGAAGCGGGGCTACGGAGTGGTGCAGAGTTGGTTGTATCGTAACTCCAGCGGGAGGTAAGGCATTCTCTGAGTGAGGAAGCGGAGGAACTGCTGACTCTTGATCTAGCGCAGGCTCTTGGCTCGGGTTGGATGGTGGTAAGTCCACCCCCACACGTATCTGAGTTGGCGGGACTAATGCTTGAGCCATGGCAGTTGCGTGCTGAGTTAGCATCATCTAGTGCATGTTCTCCATCATGGATTGCATTTGTTTCAGAGATGTCTCCAGTATAGTGATGCGTTGTTCCGCGTTCCCTGACGGCGAAGCTTCCTCGCATTCATCTTCAACGGCGTAAACTCCCATCTCCCTGGGTGCCATTGAAGGATTAGTATAGGTCGCTGTAGAAGTCGACTCTACACTTTCTGCCTCTGATTCGGGGGCTTGGCGATCCCCAGCGTCGGAATCAGAAGAGGACAAAGCTGGTTGTCGTAACCTTGCACGAGTGTTTTGGAACACTCTGGCTTCAGCGTTCCTGAGGAGCTCACTGAACCTCCTTCGGCTCGTGGGCCGGGAGGGATGACGTCTTGAGCTCGACCCTCCTATATGTATGTGTGAAGCCATGTTCACGGATGCATGCGCGGGTTCCTCTTTTTGGAAAGAGTGAGAGTAGCTCAATTGGTCGAAAACCGACCATTTTGTTTTAGAACAGCAGCAGTCAATCACAATTTTATGACTATTACAACATTGCTCGCTAGGGGGCGTAATAGACATATTGGAAGGTCCCCTTTCCTTACGCTTCTGGATTAGATATACGTGCAAGTTAGGAGGAGTAGAGGAAGAAGACGAAGGCTTGTTTCTTCTGTTCCCATCAGTGGGCATGCGGAGATTGGGCACCATGGTTTTCCCTACGCCACCTGTGTACAACAGATTGGCCATCTGGGTGGCGGATAATCCCCTGGAGGGATGCCTTTCCGTAATCTGAGCTTATTTTATGCCGAGGGACTGTGCTTGGCATAAATTGGAGATTCGCTCAGTCTGGGGTAAAGCTGGAGAAGCCCTCAATCGGCCATCGACTTCTCACGTAATCCGGAGGGTAGGCAGATTGTTCTCTTGCTGGCGTAAAGGCTGAGTAGCCGAGTATTCGCCTGCTTGCTTCCCCTCGCGGAGATCACAGCGCTCATCTGGTTTACCGTAGAGATCAGATATTGTCTTGCGCGTGAAGCATGATCTGTACCTCCGATTTGGCGTTGAGGCACCATCGAAAGTTTTGTCTGTACCGCGCGTAGCAGAAGACTGATTTCTGTACGTAAAGTGCAGTGGATACTCCTGGATTAGCGCTGAGGCTTTGCCCGAAGTTTTGTCTGTACCGCGCGTAGCGGGAGACTGATTTCTGCGCGTAAAGTGCAGTGGATATTCCTGGGTTAGCGCTGAGGCTTTGTCCAAAGTTTTGTCTGTACTGCGCGTAGTGGGAGACTGAATTTTACGTGCGGGGCACGAAGGGAGCGATGCTACCATCTCATTGGTCGGAGAGATCGGAGAGATCGGAGAGTCCACAGGAATGGTAGAGGATGTCTTGGGCATCTATACTTTGCGCAGCTTACTGTTGTCTTGGACGGAGAGAGAGTGAGAGCTACCCCCGGTTCGAAGCATGTCTTCGTAGGCAGACTGGTCGAATTGGACGACCAGTGTCTTCTTCACGGATCCCACGGATACCGCATCGTGTTGAGCAATTTCTTCCTCATCAGAAGAGAAAGATGTCCCCAGCAGAGTCGCCATCTTGTTTGTGGTATTAAACGAAAGAATAAAAGTGTATTTCAATGACAGGGTTTATGCAAAACCTGCGCCCTTTGGTTTACAAACAAACTTGTACAATTTAATCCTATACGAGGATGTGGGAGTACAATTTATTTAATCTGGGTATAAATTGCTATAGGTGTCTGATCTACAGTCGATCACTTTAGCCCTTGGACCACACGATATTGAAGAAGTACCGTGGAAGACAGGTAGCAGCTTCGAAGGTTGCAGGAGAGGGTGGATGCACGATGCCAAAGTCGTCGATCCCTGCTCTTTGCCTGAGCTCCGGTCTCTCTCTCTCTCTCTTGACCTTTTGATCTGGTATTGGTTTTCTTGACCAATTTTTCGACCCTCCAATTTGTCGACCTTGTTCCCCATTGATGGGGGTCTCTATTTATAGAGTTTTGATGACAGTGACCACTCCGTCGGTGTAAAAACTGAGGAGTGGGAAGTATAACACCCTTTTACATAACGGTTAAAATAACCAATGCCTGCGTATATATGACCTGTTGAGTGAGCATGTGACGCGTGTCCAACTAAGGAGACAAAATGCGTATATTTGCTGCAAAGATCACGGCATAGAAGCCACGTAAGTAGGTATCCCTTGTGTAGAAGAGGTTGGCGTAGAAGCCAAATGACGGTCACCCTAGCGTAGAAGCCAAATAGGCATAGAAGTCGAACAGGCATAGAAGCCGAACAGGCGTAGAAGCCGAATAGGCATAGAAGCCGAACAGGCATAGAAGCCGAATAGTCGTAGAGGCCGAGTGGTCGTAGAGACTGAGTGGGCGTAGAAGCCGCATGAGCACGGATCCTGAATGGGCGTAGAAGCCGTTGCGTACCGTGCCAGAGTGCTGATGTGGACGTCTTTGCCAGAATTATGGCTTTTGAAGATATAATCAAATCTCTTGCAGAGATTTGTCACCATCTTATGCATTAAATGCGAAGGCGTGTTTTGAAGGTCTGCAGCCCTTCTGTACATCCGTCGCAGAGACGTGCCTTGAGAGAAACTGTCACCGCTCTGTGCAATTAGACGTGGAGACGTGCCTCGAGTCCCGTACGAAGTGCAGCTTTTGACGTGGCAGGCGGTTTGTCTACTGCGGAGCGTAAAATAGCTCATGTTTTCCTGTGTAAAACAAGGCAGCGTATTTCCTTGTACGCGAAAGAGCGGTTTACGCTGAGAGGACTTCAGTAAACGACGGTTCGGTGATGTTTTAACCAAATCCTCGGTATTAAATGCAAAGATCCGCCATCATACTGTAGGACGCGTCCCGAGGGGTCTGCCATCGTTTCCAGCCGTCGTTTGGGTAGCCGTGCAGCACTTTTTGTCAGGAGTCAGAGGTCAGATTCACTGCGTGACTTGACAGGTTCATTTGCGGGTAGACGAAGCGTTCCTCGTACGCTTTAACGCTGCTTTGAGAGAGGATGAGTTTTACGCCATGGAGGCGATGAAGAACCATGTTTTATGCTGGAGCGGCCTGGACGTACTGCACTTACGCGGATGGTCCTTTGAGCTTATTCTTCACGCTATGTTTTAGCAGAAAAAGCTCTGTTGCACGCTTGATGGCTCTGAAGGCCTCTGTTTACGCTGCTCTGCATCAAGAGGCTGCGTAGATCCTCCCAGCATATTTTTCATGCTTCTACATGCGCGTCGAGTATTCGACTTGTGTGCCTACATTGGGCGGGGAGGACGACTAGTAGGCGTATGGGACACCCACCCCTTTTATACAAATACTGCACTCGACGGAGTGATAAGGACGTATATATATTTTACAAATACCACATTCTTTAGAGTATTGGACGTTACTTGGTAATTTACAAATATCACACTCTATAGAATATTGGACGTTATTATATTCCTGCACCCGTGTTATAGGGGGCATATCTGGCATATACTAGACGGTTGTCACGATTGGTGAATTACGTCGGCATATGTCTAGCCTACACCTTCCCATATACTTAAGGTTGTCCTCACATTGCATTCACTTAGATGGTTAGCACACCCTTTGTTGTATTTATTTTATTCATTATTATATATGGCATGCTTCTATGTATCTTGTTACGTCTCTCTGAGGACCTGTTACCTTTCCAGATTTGGATGAGGCATATTACCCCACAGTGTACGGCCAGGGAAGAAGACTAGGTACGTTACAGATGAGGAGCTTGAGGTGCTACCGTCAGAGTTTTCGTGATCAGTCGGTAGGCCTTCTGCCTAGGATTGGGAGAATCATTATCTCGTCAACCGATGTCCTAGTCATTACTCTTTTTATCTGTCATTCTGTACTTTTATTTTGTCATAGTAGTGGGTTGGTCCCCACCAGACATTCTTGGTTGTACTATGTTATTTTGAGACTGGCGTTTATCTTCCAACATTTATTATTAGTACATTCTTGCTGTTTATATTGTGGATGAAATTATATTACCTGTTGTTGATTTATATGGGATATGTTAGTATGTTAGGACAACGTAGCACTCTTAGTTAGGATCCATTAAATTGGAATATCCTCGGAGACGTGACAGTTGGCTATTGCCACGTGGCCTGGTCCCGTGTATTTATGGGACTAGGGCGTGACATGGTTTTAGTGGTGGCCTATGCAGATCATCGAAATTATCGCTTGTGGTATGGTAACATGCCCAGCGAGGCTGCAATAGGATAAAATTTACTAGGTCTCATCCACCTTGATTGCGCCTTTGAACTTCCTTTGTATTGCTTCTAAATATCTGCATCTTGTTTGCTTAATTCCGTACTCTTTTAATGAAGTCCTATCTCTTGCAGCAAGATGAACATGCGCAGCGGATAAGGGGCACCCAGTGCCGTGGTGCCAGACGATACCACCCAAAGAGAGGAGGTACCCCAGGGACTACTTGGAGGGAAACCACCATTACAGGCCCCGCTGATACATTCGCACGAGACTTCTCAAGGCGATCCTACCCAGCAGCACGAGGGACAGACTTCCTAGATGATCCCCACGCAGCATTTTGAGGGCTAGACTTTGGGGGCTACATCGATGTCGCAAACCGAGAGGCCGACATCTGAGGAGACGCCTACCACACAGCCAGAGGTTCCGTTTCCACCACCTCCACCTTGCCCACATTAGATGCCATAATTAGATGGACAGTCACAGATGCTTCAGTTCTTCCAGACTATGATGCAAGCACAGTGGCATCAGACCGAGACGTTGAGACAGAGTTTGATGGCAGTACTAGAGAGGACACCTGTCACAGTACCAGTACCAGTACCAGCACCTCCACCAGCCCAGACAGGTGATATTGTACGATGGTTCCGCTAGATGGGCCCGAATACTTTTTCGGGCAATGAGATTGCAGAGGAGATCTTCGATTGGGTCGCCAATACAGAAATGTTACTAAAGGCTTCTTAACTATATCCAGACCTTTGGATGACCGCAGTGAGGGCCCAACTGAAAGGCAACGCCCATCACTGGTGGGATTCTATTGAACGCTGTGTAGGCAAGAACCAGACTTGGGAACAGTTCTTAGAATACTTCAATGTGAAGTATTTCCCGGCTACAGTCAGAAATGCCCTATATTCCCAGTTCCTACATCTAGAACAAGAAAATATGACGGTTGACGCATATGACACGTAGTTTAGCCGTCGTAGCAAATTTGCTGCCGTCCTGATACCCAATGACCTAGAGAAGGCTCAAAGATTCCATCATAGCCTTACTTTCAAGCTGCAAAGGTATACTACCACACAAGCAAGGATTTTTTATGAGGAGGTTCTTTCAGAGGCGAGGATCTAGGAGGCCATCGACAGAGGAGCAAGACGTTCCAGCACGACCACACCAACCAGAGCCCAGCCCGGAGCAGGAGGACCGATCCGTCATCCCGTAGCACAGACACAATAAAGGGCAGCACCATACCCATAAAAGGAGCTTCCGACTTATCACCATTGTGGCAAGAAGGGACACATCATTAGAGATTATCGAAAGAAGCTTAGATTGTGCATGATATATGGAGCGAGACAGCACCTTGTCAGAGATTGCCTACAACGCAGAGATGTAGCACCGCAGACCGGATAGAGGCTAGCAGCACCAGTTCCGAGGATACTACCCCCGTTAGGAGGTCAACGTCCACCAGCACCCGAAGGATTTCAGAGAGGACCACCCTTGGCCCCACAGGAGGTACAGTTTGATTGAGCCCGACAGCAGACCGGAGGACAGAGGCACGGACAAGCCTTTGTATTAGAAGCTACTGAGGAGGAAACAGAAGGGAAAGCTATCACAGATACCATTTTAGTTACATCATTACCTGTGACTGCATTATTTGATTCTGGTGCTACGCTATCTTTTATATCTAGTAGATTTGTAGCAATGCATAAAGTAGCTACTTTTCTCTTACCTAAGAGTTGGAAGATTCTTACCGGAGGAGGCATCGTGCCGGTTACCAGCACTATTAGAACGTCCTCAGTAGTCGTATATGGTAAAGAGATGAGAGCGCGATTCTTGGTATTACCCATGCCATACTTTGACGTCGTATTAGGCAAGGACTGATTAAGCCAGTATAATGTCGTACTATACTGCCAGAAGGGTAGCACCACCTTTAGACCGCCAGATCAACCGAAGTTCAAGTACATGCGAGGGACCGTAGAGCAAGGAGTAAGACAAATAGCTGGAGCTTACATGGCTATGGAGATGGTACCCCCACCGATAGTTACAGAATTCG
The DNA here is from genome assembly GCA_036927795.1 of Iris macrosiphon. Classification (NCBI taxonomy): domain Eukaryota; kingdom Viridiplantae; phylum Streptophyta; class Magnoliopsida; order Asparagales; family Iridaceae; genus Iris; species Iris macrosiphon. The sequence goes on from JAYESA010000014.1 coordinate 67,405,079, forward strand.
AGGATATTTTCCCGGAGGAGTTGCCAGGCTTGTCGCCTGATAGAGATTTAGAGTTCACTATTGAGCTAGTACCCGGAGCAGCACCTGTATCTTCTAATATATACAGATTGGCAAAGAAGGAACTAGATGAGCTGAAGCTATAATTAGAGGAGTTGTAGAGCAAGGGATTTATCCGTCCTAGTGCATTACCCTGGGGGGCACCAGTGTTGTTTGTACCTAAGAAGGATGGAACAGTACGTTATATGCATTGATTACTGAGCCCTTAATGCTTTGACTATCAAGAAAAAGTACCCCCTATCGCGGATTGATGATTTATTCAACCAGTTGACAGGAGCAGTGGTATTCACAAAGATTGACTTTAGATCGGGTTATCATCAAGTGAAGGTGCGAAGAGAAGATATTCAATAGACAATATTCAGGACTCGTTATGGTCACTACGAGTTCTTAGTGATGCCTTTTGGACTGACGAATGCGCCTGCTGTATTTATGAACTTGATGAACAGAGTTTTCCACCAATACTTAGACCAGTTCGTGGTAGTCTTTATCGACGATATCTTGGTGTATTCAAAGAGCCACGAGGAGCACGAAGAGCACTTGAGACTAGTATTAGAGACGCTGAGGAGAGAGAGGCTTTATGCCAAGCTGAGCAAATACGAGTTTCTTCTAGACCATGTCTCTTTTCTTGGATATGTCATCTCAGGAGATGGTATTTCAGTAGATCTGACGAATATTTCATAAGTAGAGACATGGCCAACCCCTACTAATATCTCGGAGGTGAGGAGTTTCTTAGGACTTGCCGGATATTACTGGAGGTTCATGGATAACTTCACGAAGATCACAGAACCAATGACCCGCTTGACCTGTAAGGAGCAGGAGTTCACCTGGACAGAGGAGTGTCAGATAGCATTCGATGAGCTGAAGAAGCGTCTGACTACAACACCTATATTGACCAAACCTTCTGGACCTGGAGGATTCGTGATCTATAGCGATGCATCCGGGAAAGGATTATGATGTGTTTTAATGCAGCATGGAAAGGTTGTGGCCTATGCCTCTAGGCAGTTAAGGACCCATGAGAAGAACTATCCCACTCACGACTTGGAGCTTGCCGCAGTGATCTTTGTTTTGAAGCTTTGGAGGCACTACCTATATGGAGAAAGAGTCGAGATATTCACTAACCACAAGAGCCAAAAATACGTCTATACCCAGAAGGACCTTAACCAGAGACAGAGACGTTGGCTCGAGGTGATGACAGACTTCGAGATTGAGCTATAGTACCATCCGGGAAAGGCCAATGTAGTAGCTGACGTATTGAGCAGAAGACCTATAGCATTCTTCTTGACTACCCAACAACATCTGTTGAGAGATCTAGAGCAGATGGGTATAGAGGTTGTTATGACCGGAGTAGACAGACAGTTGTCGAGTTTTCAGTTGCAATCAACATTAGTGGAGAGGATCAAGGCTGCTATGCCAACAGACGCCAGATTTTAGAGGCTTCGACAGAGGACATAGGCCAGAATACAGACAGGATTGCGTATACATGAAGACAAAACCTTGAGATGTGGAGACCGTCTCTATGTTCCAAATGGAGAACTTTGTCAGGAGTTGATGTCAGAGGAACACAGTTCAACCTACTCTATTTATTCAGGAGGCACGAAGATGTACAAAGACTTAAGGCAGTACTACTGGTGGCATGGAATGAAGAGGAAGATAGCCCGCTTCGTGGCGAAGTGCCTGGTGTGTCAGCAAGTCAAGGATGAGCTTCATGGTCTGCAGGATTACTTTAACCGCTCCCGATACCTTAGTAGAAATAGGAGTATATCACTATAGATTTTGTTACGGGAGGAGTCCTCAAAATACAGTATGGGTAATCGTGGATAGACTCACCAGGTCCGCTCATTTTTTATACTTCAGAGTTGGGCATTCTACAGAGGTCTTAGCAGATATATACATGAGGGAGATTGTGTGATTGTATGGAGTGCCTGTTAGTATAGTGTCTGACAGGGATACGAGGTTTACATCTTACTTTTGGTGGAGTATGCAAGAGAGTCTCGGTACCCGCCTAAATTTAGCATATCGTATCACCTACAGACAGATGGCCAGTCAGAGCGCACCATTCAGACGTTGGAGGACATATTAAGAGCATGCATGCTTGATTTCGGAGGATCATGGGAGGACCATTTGCAATTGGTCAAATTTTCCTACCATAATAGCTCTCAAGCGAGCATTCAGATGGCTCCCTATGAAGAATTGTATGGAAGGAAGTGTTGTAGTTCCCTATTGTGTTGGAGCGATATAGGCAAGAGACAGATTCTAGGGACAGAGTTGGTTGTTCATATAGTGGAGAAGGTAAAGAAGATCCAAGGACACCTGCGAGTAGCACAAGATAGACAGAAGCATTGGGCAAATACGCATTGACGACCCATAGAGTTAGAGGTTGGAGATCATGTATTTCTAAAAATCTTACCTACTCGAGGGACTAAAAGATTTAGAGGCAGAGAAAAGCTGAGTCCGAGGTACATCGGACCATTCGATGTGTTAAAACGCATCAGAGAGGTTGCTTACAGGTTAGCCTTACCACAGACTTTGGAAGGAGTCCATGACGTCTTCCATATATCTCAGCTGAGGAGGTACATTGCAGATCCGAGTCATATGCTTGACCATTCAGAGATCACGGTCGGCCCAAGTTTATCATACCAAGAGGAGACTGTTGAGATTCTGGACAGAAGTGAGAATGTATTACGAGGTCAGACTATCCCCCTAGTTCGTGTTGAATGGAGGAATCATGCGCCAGGCGAGTCGACCTGGGTACGCGAGGAGAATATCTGACAGCGTTATCTCCATCTCTTTGAAGGCCTAGGTATGTAGTAACAATTTAATTTTAGTCAGTAGTTCTTACCATGCGCATGTTTTAATTTCGAGGAGGAAATGCTCTAAGGAGGGTAGATTGTAAACCAACTCAACCAAAATTTAGGATTATTTAATTTAAATTGAGAGACTAGGACTAATTTGGTTACAATTAGGATTAATGTACAACAATTATGTGTCTTAATATACCTCACCGTTGCTTCGACGTTTGGAGCGCTAAACTAGTAGTTACCTTCAAACAAATTTCATACTCAACTCCTAGACATGCCAGACTACCCATCTGACCCTTGTGTAACTTTTAGATACTTAATATTGTGCTTCATTTGAGCTGCACAATATTCGTTGCTAACGTTTACGTATAATTCCATAAACCCAAATTCTAATAAATGGCCCTTCCTACTTGAATTAGAGGCACAACCTCAACCCAATTCTATAAAACCCAAATTATAGCATTTATCTATTCTGAGCCTGCTATGCCCATGACTCTCGTGTTCCACCCAATTTTAATCCTATGTGTTCTCAATTGACAAAAGAACGTCGTGCGTATTGTTTTTAATTAAATTAAATTGGAGGGCCAACTCACCCAAAGCAAGACCTAACCAAGCCTATGTACACCTTTCATGTGGACCAGCCCCTACCCCGAGGAGCCAGGCCAGCCCAAGTCCCGAGGTTAGCCCAAAATCCCCTCCTATATAAATACATATTTTTTTATACATGAAACCCTCAAATTTTAACCACCACCACCACCATCAAACCCTAGCCGAATCCTTTCATCCAACCGAGCACCCCTTCTCCCCCTACCCGACCGGACACTACTACCGCCGTCCCACAGGCCGTCTGACCTCCACTCCCATCCACCTTCATCATCAAACTATGCCGTCGCCATCAACCCAATCACAACCGGCACCGAGCACGCTTGCCGAGCCGCCCGACTGCCCAAAGCCACCACCACCGTCTCTAGCACTATCCACCGACTAGCAACACCTCTTCCCCCTGACCAGCAGCGTCCCAGCCAGCCAAAGCCGCCGCTGCAGCCGCTGCTGCCGCTGCTGCAAATGCTGCAGTTGCTGCCGCTGCTGCCGTGATCTGCTGCCGACGCCGGAGCTCCGCTGGCCGCCGGTGAGCGTGCATATCGACGAGCAGACCCCCCCTTCGGCCATGCCTAGGTAAATATCTAAATTCTTCTCTTCTTCATGACATCGTCGTATAGTTGCGTAGAGTTGTGTCATCGTGTCGTTGTGCCGTGTCATTGCATGGACACGAGATAGTTAATTTGAAACCCTATATGTGAATGTGCGTATGATTAATCAGATTATATTATGATTAATAAGTTAGTAATTAATAAATTAGTAAATGCCATAATAGCAGGACTTGTTATTAAAGACTTGTAATTCACCAATAAAACCTAGACATCGACATGTACGCTTAACATGGGAAATAAGGACATGTAATTGTACTAACCGCAATTAGTTTTGTGACCCATGACTTTAGTATTTTACTGTCGTGAGGTACACGATAACTGAGGACAGGACACGTGTGTACCTTAGCTACGTGGACACGTGACTCTGTAGTCGACCAGCCGTGACCCTTACGTCAGTACCTAAGAGCAGTGTCGTAGGTTGTGTATGTATTGCTTTAGTGTTTGATGCTAGATTGCTATACTATATTGTGTGTTTAGGGTCACTGACCAGCCAGGAGACACTGCAGGAGCAGGCTATTGGCATTCACAGCTTGAGGACCCAGGCAAGATACCTTGCCATATTTACTGTCTAATTTAAATTATGCTTATGTTGTATAATATCTTGTTGCTTTATTTTTATATGACTGTGTGCGTCCGAGATTGACTCGGGTGCAGTCTACGGATGCGTCGATGATTAATATACTTCACCTAGTCACTAGTAGACTCACCCATTGGGAGGATACTCTGATATCTTCCAAGACCTGACACTCTTACACGTTTCATAGTGACAAATTCATATTGGGATGCGGGTTCGCGTACTCGACTAGCTATCGATGCGTGTGACATGCATCACGGTTAGTACATGATTCAGGATTTTGTATTATTAGAGACTTGGCATATAGATACGTGGTATGCGCGTCGAGTATTCGACTTGTGTGCCTACATTGGGCGGGGAGGACGACTAGTAGGCATATAGGACACCAACCCCTTTTATATAGATACTGCACTCGACAGAGTGATACGGACGTATATATATTTTACAGATACCACATTCTTTAGAGTGTTGGACGTTACATGATAATTTATAGATACCACACTCTATAGAACATTGGACGTTATTATATTCCTGCACCCGTGTTATAGGGGGCATATGTGGCATATACTAGCCGGTTGTCATGATTGGTGAATTATGTTGGCATATGTCTAGCCTACACCTTCCCAAATACTCAAGGTTGTCCTCACATTGCATTCATTTAGATGGTTAGCACACCTTTTGTTGTATTTATTTTATTCAGTATTATATATGGCATGCTTCTATGTATCTTGTTACGTCTCTCTGAGGACCTGGTACCTTTCCAGATTTGGATGAGGCATATTACCCCACAGTGTACGGCCCAGGCCAGGAGACTAGGTACGCTATAGCTGAGGAGCTTGAGGTGCTACCGTCAGAGTTTTCGTGATCAGTCGGTAAGCCTTCTGCCTAGGATTGGGAGCATCATTATCTAGTCAGCCGATGCCCTAGTCATTACTCATTTTATTTGTCATTCAGTACTTTTATTTCGTCATAGTAGTGGGTTGGTCCCCACCAGACAATCTTGCTTGTACTATGATATTTTGAGACTGGCGTTTATCTTTCAGTATTTATTATTAGTACATTCTTGCTGTTTATATTGTGGATGAGATTAGATTACCTGTTGTTGATTTATATGGGACATGTTAGTATGTTAGGACAGCGTAGTACTATTCATTAGGATCCATTCAATTAGGATATCCTCTGAGACGTGACAGCTGGCTATTGCCACGTGGCCTGGTCTCGTGTATTTTTTGGACTGGAGCGTGACACTACCCCAAGGGGTTCTGAGGAAGAACTATCCCCAGTCGCTGACAGTTTCTTCCTTGAGTGGGTACCTTGGAAATTGCCTTCCGTAGGTCCCGTTGTTAACTGTCACGACCCAATTTCGTAGAATCAATTGAGGCGTTCGCCAAATCGTGACCGCCTTGCGGGCCGGAGTTGCGCCCGTACAAGGCTTTAATGATTTGCATAGCAAGCACATATTCAGAGTACGCAGATAAATTGAAACACAGATTTTAAAACATGGAAAAGTTCTCTTTATTGATAATGAACATCTATTACAAACTCCTGAACGAGTCAGCTAATATGCCAAACGGCTTACTAAAGAGATGACTCAAAATGAGATAGCAGTCCTGTACATTATATCCCTTTATAAACTCAAAATTATAAAGACCTCCAGGCTGGAGGATAGCTTTGCTACGGAGCTGCATTTGTGTATGAAGAGTTGCAGCTTCGGACTTCAAAAGCCTTCGAGGGCGCGATGAAGATGCGCCAACAGCTGGACTGGATCGGGTAGACGATTTCGGCTCCTCGCTCGGTTTGTCTTAGTGCGGAGAACCTGTTTCAACGAGGGTCAGCATATCGAAACATGCTGGTGAAGGCCAGCTAGCCGAACAATACCAATCAACACGTTGTTTTAAATGAAGCGTGCATATTTGTGGGTTTCTATCTTGTCTTAGTTCATTTACAAGTAAGCAGCATATAGAATTTACTGAAATGAACGTGCCACCGTTAGGTGGATTTTACCTGCCCGTCTGAATTACCTGCACAATACTTACCATGCCTTCCATGCCACGAAGACACAAGTTAGTATGCAACAGGTTTAAATATACAAGATGATCACTGGCTTGGTTGCCAAAATGGACGATAGTCTTTGACGAGAATGGCATGCAACGAAAGTACAAGGGGCGTTGCAAGCCATTCTGCCAAGAACAAGAGACTAAATAATAGGTCTCGCCCGGACCGGATCGATGCCAGTGCCCCAACATCGCCCGCAAGACCGTTACCCTGTGCACTGGTTGTCCATGATCGAACAATATACAAGTAACAAGTTTATAGTTGAGGCATCAAGAGTATAAGACAAGCAAGTACAAGACAAGCAATTCATGATCCATTCCCAAACGAACAAGCATGCAGTTAAGTATCCGTTCATGAAATTATTGACAAGCATATGAACCAAGTCTATTCTCTTTTATCTTGGTTTCTTTTATTATTACTTGGTATCGTTTGATCGGGGCAAAGAAGATTGCAGATTTATTAGATGTGAAGCTTGGAAGCAGGGCTAGCTAATCGGGTTGGTAGCCACTCACTTGGATTGTTGGAAGGGAGAAGGAAAGAGGCGCTTCACGACTCTGCTCGCAAGCCGCCTACTGCTCGTTCACCTGCACACGAACAGCTCGATTAATACCTCTTTCTCTCTTTCCAATCTCGGAATAGAAGTGCAAGTCAATAAACGAAAACAATGAAAACCATCAAAATCGTTCAAGGAAAACAAGCAAATCCCAAAACCAACTCCAAGCACGAAAGCAACAAGCGACATCGAAAACTGAGGCAATAAAAGATAGCAGCGGAGAGGTCCCTCCTGACTCTGCCGCAAAGCCGATCCTTGGAGCGCAGTCCACTGAATATGGGAATCGATTTCGAAGAAACAAATCCATAACGAGGACGAGTTCTTAATTCAATCTATCCCGATCGAACGATACCGACTTGTGTTTCTTAGCCGCGCTCTCCGTACCGGGAGAACGGGGTGCTACATCCTACCCAACTAATTGGAAGTTTCATCCCGAAACTTAAGAATAGGACCTACTGTTAGGGATTATTGCGTTCGGGATGGCGATCATGACTCAAGGAACAATCACGAACAGAATGGTCTGATCCGCCACAGGCTAGGCATAACCCAAGTTTCAGGCGACATTTATCGATTGCATGCCCCGTCTTTTTGCAGAAACTACAAGGCTGGTTTGCTTTCTGCTTTTCGCCGTTATTGTGACGCTTTGTAGCATTGTTTTCTCTCTCGTCGCTTTGGCGTTTGTGATTGGATGTATGCACAGCGCCGGTAGAAACGTGAGGATAGAGTGGTTCAAGCGACAGGACGTGATTCATGACTTCACGCATTGTACAATACTGATGAATGGCTACGTGCGAATAGATGGCAAGGCGTAGACCACCTTCAAACCTTCTAGCTCGACTCGCTGCATCAGGTAAATAGGCCCTAGCAAATTTGGAGAGTCAGTTGAATTCGGCGGAGTACTCTTTAACTGTCATACTGCCTTGCCTCAGTTGCACGAACTCGTTTTCCATTTGACGTTGTACTGGAGGGGGTACGAACTCCTCTTCGAACGCGACACGAAAAGTCGTCCACTAGATCGCCTCCTCTCTGTGATCAAATTGAAGAGATCGTCGATGCACGTCCTACCAATCGTGCACGTTGAGACAGAGCTGTAGTTGCGCGCAGGCGACGCGCTTCTCTTCGGGGACCTCTAGCAGAGCAAAGTAATCTTCAAGTTCGGCCAACCAATCTAGAGCTACGACTGGGTCCTCAGTCCCGTTGAATGGGGTATTGCAGACTTTCTTGAAGTGGCCAAAGTCGAAAGCAGTCACGTCCCTCGCCCTTGGAATTTACGGCGTCTCTACTTCAAGCGCGGGCTGTTCCACCGGAGTCGTTGCTGTTGCAGCAGAATGGTTGGAAGCCAAAGTCTGAACGATCTACTGCAGGGTATCTACCTGCTTCTGTTGGACTGAGAATCGTGCTTCTATATTGTCTTGAAACTTGAGATAACTCTCTTCCGCCCCCTTCTCGGCCCGTTCATAGCGAGCCTCGTCCCTTTGTTGGTTTGTCTCCAACATTTGCAACATTCGTTGGACGGGATCGATGCTTGGCATGGCTCGCTGGCTCTCTGAACTTCCTGAAGTACCCGAACTACTTCCTTGGCCTTGCATTTCGTCCGGTGTTTGCGCTGCAGATTGTGCTGGAGCCATTCCTTCAAAAGAAGGTAAATTACATTAGGATCATAATGTATTATGGACTTATTGCATGAACGTATCTCATTTTGGCCTAGCAAGTTTAAGAGTTCGCATAGGAATTTGATCGTTAAAGGAACTTTTCCAACACGAAGTCTAAGGAACTTTGAATCTGTGCTCTGATACCACTATGTCATGACCCAATTCCGTAGAATCAATTGAGGCGTCCCCCGAATCGTGACCGCCGTGCGGGCCTGGAGTTGCGCCCGCACAAGTCTTTAATGATTTGCATAGCAAGCACATATTCAGAGTACGCAGCTAAATTGAAATACAGATTTTAAAACATGGAAAAGTTCTCTTTATTGATAATGAACATCTGATGTAGCACCCCGTTCTCCCGGTGCGGAGAGCGCGGCTAAGAAACACAAGTCGGTATCGTTCGATCGGGATAGATTGAATTAAGAACTCGTCCTCGTTATGGATTTGTTTCTTCGGAATCGATTCCCATATTCAGGGGACTGCGCCCCAAGGATCGGCTTAGCGGCAGAGTCAGGAGGGACCTCTCCGCTGCTATCTTTTATTGCCTCAGTTTTCGATATCGCTTGTTGCTTTCGTGCTTTGAGTTGGTTTTGGGATTTGCTTGTTTTCCTTGAACGGTTTCGATGGTTTTTATTGTTTTCGTTCATTGACTTGCACTTCTATTCCGAGATTGGAAAGAGAGGAAGAGGTATTAATCGAGCTGTTCGTGTGCAGGTGAACGAGCAGTAGGCGGCTTGCGAGCAGAGTCGTGAAGCGCCTCTTTCCTTCTCCTTTCCAACAATCCAAGTCAGTGGCTACCAACCCGATTAGCTAGCCCTGCTTCCAAGATTCATATCTAATAAATCTGCAATCTTCTTTGCCCTGATCAAACGATACCAAGTAATAATAAAAGAAACCAAGATAAAAGAGAATAGACTTGGTTCATATGCTTGTCAATAATTTCATGAACGGATACTTAATTGCATGCTTGTTCGTTTGGGAATGGATCATGAATTGCTTGTCTTGTACTTGCTTGTCTTGTACTCTTGTTGCCTCAACTATAAACTTGTTACTTGTATATTGTTCGATCATGGACAACCAGTGCACAGGGTAACGGTCTTGCGGGCGATGCTGGGGCACTGGCATCGATCCGGTCCGGGCGAGACCTATTGTTTAGTCTCTTGTTCTTGGCGGAATGGCTTGCAACGCCCCTTGTACTTTCGTTGTACGCCATTCTCGTCAAAGACTATCGTCCATTATGGCAACCAAGCCAGTGATCATCTTGTATATTTAAACCTGTTGCATACTAACTTGTGTCTTCGTGGCAGGGAAGGCATGGTAAGTATTATGCAGGTAATTCAGACGGGCAGGTAAAATCCACCTAACGGTGGCACGTTCATTTCAGTAAATTTTATATGCTGCTTACTTGTAAATGAACTAAGGCAAGATAGAAACACACAAATATGCATGCTTCATTTAAAACAACGTGTTGATTAGTATAGTTTGGCTAGCTCGCCTTCACCAGCATGTTTCGATATGCTGACCCTCGTTGAAACAGGTTCTCCGCACTAAGGCGAACCGAGCGAGGAGCCAAAGTCGTCTACCCGATTAAGTCCAGCTGTTGGCGCATCTTCACCACGCCCTCGAAGCCTTTTGAAGTCCGAAGCTGCAACTCTTCATACACAAATACAGCTCGGTGGCAAACCTATCCTCCAGCCTGGAGGTCTTTATCATTTTGAGTTTATAAAGGGATGTAATATACAGGACTGCTATCTCATTTTGAGTCATCTCTTTAGTAAGCCGTTCGTCATATTAGCTGACTCGTTCAGGAGTTTGTAATAGATGTTCATTATCAATAAAGAGAACTTTTCCATGTTTTAAAATCTGTGTTTCAATTTATCTGCGTACTCTGAATATGTGCTTGCTATGCAAATCATTAAAGCCTTGCGCGGGCGCAACTCCAGGCCCGCACGACGGTCACGATTCGGGGGATGCCTTAATTGATTGTACGGAATTGGGTCGTGACATTAACCCTCTGGTAGTTGCCTTCGCAACGCACTATCTAAGAGTGACGGACTGGAGGTACTCGACTTCTTTCCTCCCTTGGTGGCGGAAAGCTTCCGAGTCGAGCAGTACGAGGCGGAGGGCAGCTCCTCCTCCTATGGTATTTGCACTTGACCTTCGGGTTATTGCCGTATAGGTGCTTTCTGGTGTAGTCGCTGGAAGGCTGACTGCCTGCTTGTGGGTATTGCCACTTTATTGCAGCAATAATTGATATTAATCTTGGCACAGTGATGCCCTGGAGAGGATATTTCACCGGCCACAGTTGTTTCTCTTGCCTTGCGCTTGTGATTGATCACATTATGCAAATCAAGCAAGGGTTGTTCCATCTTTTTACCCTTTTTGTGGGTTTGGAAGGACCGTGCGTACAGGTGTGTAGGTGTTATATTTTCTCCCCTATCCAGGGTTCATACAAAAACTTCCCTTGGATCTTCAGCGAAAGACTTTTGAGACCGACGCTGTCCATTTGCCGCTGCGGGCTAGATGCACGAGGCGGTCTTATATAGCTTCCCATCAGGGGCCCGTGTAATGGTTAAATGTGTCGGCTGACGGTCAGCTAACTGGACAGTTTCTTGAGCTTGATGTGCTCGCACTGCCCTAGGCTTCTTTGACTTAGCACCCACAGGTACATATTACAAAGAGTCCAGGTTTGGATTTTTCCATTCTTAGCGAGCCATATGGGATCTCCGCCGCAGAAGATACGGTCAAAAACAAATATTCTATTGCTGTCGGGGCCGCATGCGACCGTCTTCCTGCGGTTGTCAGCTAGTGTCGCATGGTCACTCTTATGCGGCCTCCTTCTTGGTCGCATAGAAGCTGCCGCAGCCCAGAATGTCTAGCATCGTAGTATTTTCCTTTGCTAGAGTCTGGGTGCCGAGCAGTTTCTGCGTCAGATGGTGATGCCGCATGGATGTGGACATCTTGGGTGTTCGCCTGACGACCATCATCACCAACAGAGCGAGAGGCAAGAAGCATGTGCTCTGCAGTTGGGCGAGGCACAACGGCTTTTGTTACCTACGTCCTACGGATCTTCTTGGGCTTGGCGAAGGACTAGCACTTCCTTACGAGAGTATTTTCTCGAATGCTTGCTAGTCGAAGCGGACTACCAGCATCTTTTGCATTGAGCCGAGCTTGGCCGCAACGGATTGCATCACCAACTTCTCATCAGAGGAGAAGTTTGTCCCCAGTAGAGTAGCCATCTTGTTTGTCATTAAATGCAAAAGTTTGGAAAAAACTTGATTTAATTGAACAAACTAAAGAGAGTACAGAAAGGAGTCCTAAACAGACAATTTAAGTACAAATTTTGTGTTCTGGGGGTGATGATAGAGGGTTAGGAGTATACCAACTCTATTTACTCCGTCGATGATCCGATGCGGAAGCTCTTCTCTCTTGCTCGAGTATAGATTCACAGATAGCCAGCCAGCCTTGTGTATGAGTGTGGTACCCTACTATTTAGTCATCCCTGGACTCGCATATATTGGGCCGCATGGATGCTGGAGGGTGCCATGTGTCCCTTCTTGACAGGGTACAGCTGTAACCGTGTGCAGGCTGAGCTGCCACGTGGGCGCTCATTGGGATTTTAGGTTGCTGAAGATCTGGGTGGTTCTCTTCCTTTGTGGGCATGACTTGGTCAGCTTGACACATAGTCCACACTTGGTTGGAGAGAATCACTCTTGTCATAACAGCAAGATTTGGTCTTCATGGAGTCTGAAACACATGTGGCCACAAACACATGGGACGCATGGAGTCTGGGACACATGGGGCCAGAGATGCATAGACCGCATGGAGTGTGGGATGTTTAATAATAAACGAAAGAAATAAAACTAGGTTTATACAAAACCCTTTCTTAGGTTTACAAACAAGAAGTACTATTAATCCTATGCGAGAATGTTAAGTACAAAATATAATCTGGGTAAATATTGCTATAGGAGTCTGATCTGCAGTCGATCACTTTGTCCCTTAGACCACACGATGATGAAAAAATGCTGTAGAAGAAGGAGATGCTTCAAAGATTGCAAGAGGGAGTGGATACTCGATGCCAAAATCGTCGATCACTACTCTTTGTCTGAGCTCTTCTCTCTGTTCTTCAATTTCTTCGACTTCTATTCTCCAAATTTTTGACCCTTTTTCCCCCGACCTTGGACCTCTGTCAATAGAGATCTCTATTTATAGGGTTTTAGTGATAGTAACCATCCAGTCGGCGTAGAAGCCGGACAGTGGAGAGTATGGTACTTTTTACGCGGCGGTTATAATAACTGCCACCCACGTATAGATGTTCTTCTGAATCTGCATGTGACGCGTGTCCCATAATGAGGTAACGCGTATAAATGCTGCGAGGATCATGGCGTGCAAGCCACGTAGGTAACTGCCCCTTGCGTAGAAAAGGTTGGCGTAGAAGCCAATAACTGTCACCATGGCGTAGAAACCAAGTAGTTGTCAGGTTGGCGTAGAAGCCAATAACTGTCGAGTCGGCATAGAAGCCAAATAGGCGTAGAAGCCTGATGCTGCATGGACAGGTAGCTAGCGTAAAAGATAGATGATCCTCCTTCCTTGACTGAGGTCTTGAGCGTATTCTGGACCAAATAGCCATATCATGCATAAATGCAAATATAGCCTGAGTTGGCGTATTTCGAGGAGATAGTATATGGCGTACTCCTTATAGCTGAAAATAGCCCGGTAGCGTATTTCAAAGAGATAGCATACAGCGTACTCCTATAGCTGAAAATACCCTGATAGCGTAATGTGCAAAGGTAATGATATGGACGTATTAGCCGTAATTATGGCTCGACCAGTCTTTGGAGATATAACCAAATCTCGTGCATTAAATGCAGAGATCTGCCCCCATTCTGTGCATTAAATACAGAGACGTGCCTCGAGCTCTGTACGAAGAGCAGCTTTTGATGTGACAGTTTGTTTTGTCTTCTGCTGAGCGTAAAAGCTCACAACTGCCTGTGTAAAACTAGGCAGCGTATTCCCTTATATGCATAAAAGTGCTTTGTATCAGGGAAGTGTCACTAAACGACGGTTTGGGTTTGTGTGCCGCACCATCATTACAGCCGTCGTCTGGATAGCTGTGCAGTACTCGTTGTTAGGAGTCAAGTTCACTACATAATCTGACAGGTTCATTCGAGGAATACGAAGCGTTCCCCGTACGACTTCCCACTGCATTAAAAGCGAGTAGGTTTTACGCCAAAGTGGCCATGTAACAACCTTTTTACGCTGAAGTAGCCTAGAAATACTGCATTACGCGGATTGTCCTGGGGTTATATTTTACGCTGTACTAGCGATGAAGCCCTGTTGTACGCCGATGGCTCTGAAGTCATATTTTACGCTGCCCAACACTAAAATACTGCGTATAACTCTACAGCGTATTTTTTATGCTTCTACAAGACCCCCTTCAAAGTTTTCAAATTCTTCGTAATTTGAAACACTTTGAATGAAGCATGAAATGGTCAAGTCTGACTCGCTCCTCGAGGCTGATTTCTTGGCAGATTTTTAGGGATTTGTTTGGATTCGGTGTGTTCTCTTTTGCCTATAAAAAGGCTGATGAGTTAACTTGTTCTTTCCATATTTCCTTCACTACACAGAGATGATTGCCGAATTTCGTCGGGTCAACTTGAGGAAGAAGGAGATCATGCTCTTCCAGCATGTAAGGAGCCAAAAAAGAAGGCGTCTTCGAGCAAATATCCTCTGCAACGATGGATCATGGAAGGATATCATAGCTTCCTTTGCTCGGAATAATTAGCAACTTCATATGGCGATTCGTCCAGGAGAGAGGAAGGGTCACATTAGACCACACAGCTTGCAAGCTGTATTTTCTCTCGTTGTTCGTGGACGAGGGCAGACAAACTAGCCCTGTCTTCAAGTATTGAGTTGGGTCTAAAATCTCAACTCAATCTGTCATGGCGTAGGGAGGATGGGCTCTTGAATAATTTATACAGGCCCAGTTTTGTATCCTCCTGCCATTAATCATTTTCTTGTTCATCGACTGTGGAAGTCGATGAACTGTTGTAGAAGACGGATAAAGATCTCCACCAATGCGAGAACCTGACAGAACAGATTCTGGGCGTGATCTTTGAATGAGGATGAGAAACCCTTTATAGACGGGATTTCCCTCAGATGTAATCATGAAGATGAAAAACCCTTTGTAGACTGGATTTTCCTCATATATAATCATGATTAATAAAATCGTCTTCTTTTATGCATCTGATGATTTGCCATATTCTTTGCTGTGATGAAGTCTAAATATATGTAGCTTTGCCACTTCTGAATAACTTTACGCTGACTCTGATAAAAAAGAGTATCTGATCTCGTCCCATCTTTTACGCGTAACTGAGGACGCGTAGAAAACTGCTTAGCATTTAAGTCGAATATCCGAACTGTTATGCTGTTTTGAACGAGGAATTGCATGGAATTCTGAACTTGTCACTTCTCTGATAAGAAGAATTCTTGTTCAGACCATCATCTTGAAGAATGAGTTCCCGAAAATCCCTTGAAATAGGGCAAGAAATGACTGTCAAAACTAAGTCGCCATCTTGAACTGTAAAGAACATATTCAGACTGTATTTTGGATGAACTTCCAATCGACCCAAGAAGAAGAGTCATTTTCAATGTTGAACTCTGTTTACTTTGGGTACTTGGGATATTTTTGAGGTCAAGAAGGAGCATCTTCTGCGTGAACCCTTGTGATTGGCCGCTTTGAGAATTATTCAGATATACGCATACTCTGGCCTGCGTATTCTAAGATATGCGGAAAGTCATAGATTCATAATGTAGATGAGCATAAGATCATGAGTTTGTGGCCTCTCGAGCGTAAAAGCTACTGAGCATAAGAGCATCCGGACATAAAACTGTAGATCTGTAGCCTCTGAAAAGAGAACTTCCGAGCGTGAAGTCGTAGATTTGTAGCCTTTGAGCGTAGAAAGTTTCTGAGCGTGAAATCATAGATTTGTAGCTTCTGAGCGTGAGATCATAGATTTGTAGCTTCTGAGCGTGAAGTCGTAGGTTTGTAGCCTCTCGAGCGTAAAAGCTACCGAGCGTAAAAGCATCCGGGCGTAAAACCGTAGACTTATAGCCTCTGAGCGTAAAATCGTTGATTTGTAGCTTCCCGAGCGTAAAAAGCTCCTTGGCGTAAAATCACGAATCTGCTCTGCACGAAAACTTTTTGAATTCGCTGACTGTCTGCCTTCCCTGAATAATAGGCTGACATAGTCCCCAATCATAATCGAATATTAAATATCGGATTTGGTTAGGGATTCGAGAAGTTTATCTGAACTCTATAAATACCCCAAGGCCTTCAAAGAAGAACTTTTCATCTGTCTTTTGCAAAAGAAAGCCTTCATCTCTTTGAGTACTCTCCTTCATTTCTTCTCTGAGCACTCTAAGTTTTTTGTAATGGCACAAAAATAATCTTCCACCACCAAGGGCAAGAAAGCTGCCTCCTTTTCTCGCTCTTCTGTCTAAGCAAGAGCGACTCCCATCGGGCAGATTGAACCTCGCTCTGAATGAAGTGTTCCACCATCAAGCTGTGCACCGGGCGTTATAGGTAAAGCTTTTGGGATGACAAGAACGAAGAAAACCCTTCGCACACGTTGTACATGAACGCGCTAGGTCATCTTCTGTGCTGAACGCCTCTTCGAGGAAGATGATACACAGAGATATTTCATCTTTTACGCCCATATTTCTAATGTGTCAGTGTAAAAACTCCATATTTCTGCAGTCTGGCATAAAAGCTTTGACTGTCAAAATTTGGCGTATACTACAAACTTTGAGTGTTACGCTCTGAATGAAAATTTTGGCATAATAACTCAAAATTTGGCAATCTGGCGTAAAACACAGACTGTCAGATTTTTGTGTATACTGCCAATCTTGAATTTTACGCCTTAGAATGAGATTCCAGCGTAAAAACTCAAGTTTTTACAGTCTTGGCATAAAAGCATGGACTGTTGCTTTTTGGCTTAAGCTGCAAGATTGTGAGGTCTAGTATAGAAACTGACGTATTTTTCTTGCACTTTGTAGTTAACTTGCAGATATCTCTGTTGGCTGAGGTGATGGGTTCTGCTGCTGGGATGCTGTACTCCAATTACCTGGAGGATTTGTCCCATGTGATATTTCCTATTTCTGGACCCCAATATCCTGAAGGAAGGGGAATCCTGATATCGTCTCAAGGAGAGCGAATGCTGTTGAGCATGATCAACGGAGAGCCCCTGGCGTACATAGATGGGGAAAAATACATAAAACCCGCTTTTCTCTACGGGGATATGATCGATAAACAATCCCAGACGAAGTCCAAGAAGGAAGACTGGGTTTTTACTGTTAGGGGCATGGTCATATACCTGCCCAAGATGCTGAGGGATTATCCTATCTCGGCATTCTTCCATGCCACGCATCCGAGGAGGATGTCGTGGACCCTGACCCCTAATCTTTACGGCCAGCCGGGGAAGATATTTTATCAGAAAGGGTCCGACCAAGGGTTATTTGTAAGTCGCCCTTCCGGCCCTGTAATGCCTTTCAGGATATTGTATCCAGGCAGTGTCCCGAGTGAAGATACTTCACTGCTCCAACCAGTCCAATTATTGACTTTCTGCAATGACTTCATGGGGCATGGAGGAGTATACCCTAAGGTTAATCCTCGGACCAATGGGTGGGTTACCCCTACGAATCTTCGACGGGCTCGTTTAGCTGCCTGGGCCCTGAAGCATTTTCAGACTGAGCTGGAGAGCATTGGTCTGTACGCGCCTGTGAGTGCTACCAGTGTTGGGTTACCTCTCAACCCCAACCTATTTTTGGCTTTGATGGAGCGATATATCTCGCTCACTGGGACTTTCGCTACTCCACTGGGGGAGTTGGGATTGGCCCTTCACGAAATGGCAGAGATTTTAAGACTGCCAATGGGGGATACTCTTTATGAAGAGTATATTCCCATAAACTGGGAGCTAGGGGACACAAACCCTCAGGTGGTGGCAGTGTACCAAGAGTCGATGAGCCATTAACTTGCGTGGACCACCTTCTATAATGAGCCCTCTGATCTGGCTCATACCAACAAATGGGCGTCCTACCTCTTTTTCCATCAGGCTAGAGATGCTAAGCCCGACAAAGTCGTGGATAGTAGGGATAGGCCTTTGAGCCTTTTGAGCGTGCTTAATGCTCAAGTAGTCGATGACCTTATTGAAGACGCTGGGGCTTCAGATCGAGTTCTCGACGAAGGGATAGAAAAATATCCTGCAGGCACTAAAGCCTACAGTTATATGAGGCATTGCCGCAGGCCTCTGTCAAAGGAAGCTCAACTGGCTGGCTTCCTCTCTGTATGGCTGCGCCGATTGGTAGTACCAGGCATTGCATCTTCGGATCGCATTCACCGTAACACCTTATGGCCTGCAGTACGTTTGGTGTTTAGGGCAAGACTGGGCTTGCTCTCTGACATGGTATGCCGTATATAAGCTGGCCAGAGGGCCATTACTGATGGGCTGCTTGCCGATGAAATACGGCGTGACAGCTTTCCCAGGGTAGAATTACCGTTCCTGTATTTGATAGAATGGTTAATTCTCCATAATCCTAGGGTGATGTCTCCCGGCTCTGGCTGTAGTTCGGGGAGTAATTTCTTGTTGAATTATAAGAATTCTATCTGGAACGTGACCACAGTTTTAGACTGTCGGCGAGCGTTAAATTTTGCTCATAGCTGAAAGCTCTTCTGTACCGTCCCCACTGTATATCTCAAACAACAGGGGAGCAGGCTTCAGGATTCAGGTGAAGGAAAGACCATTCTTTCTTCTGAAGCTTTTAATTGGTTGGTCTGCATTAGACCTTCCCATTTATTGTACAGAAGTGAAGACCAATGCTTCTTGAAGCCCTACCTGCCTAGTCGGTTCGCCAGGTAGTTTGGGTATGACCAATTGCACGTGGGCAATGCCATCACCAGCTTCAAGTCCAAGGGTGGACTTATTGATGGAGCGAGAGGATGGCGGTACTTCATAATGGGTTACACTGGAGCAGCTTTTACTGTGCCCGAGACTTCACTCTCCATGGAGTTGCGCATCCTCCACTCGTATGCCCAGTTTTACGTGGCCATCAAAACCTTCCATCACGATTTTGATATGCGTGGAAGTTTTAGGATGCCCTCTTCTAAGTCCGCTGGGAAAGAGGAAGTCCCATCAGTTTCATCTGACAAAGAAGAAGACTCTGTCGCTCCAGATGAGTTTTTGCTGACAGTACCGAGAGGCGAAATACCTCTGCCTGCAGAGCCTCTGGTTATCCCTGGTAAGCGAAGGGCTCCTATTCTGAAGGAGACTTCCCCTCGCAAGAAAAAGAAGACTGTTAGTGGTCCTGTCAGGATTTCCAGTCATGAGGCTCCTAGGAGTGAGCCTGCTATTTCCCCTGTTGGGGATGATTCTTTGACTAGAGGCCCTTGGCCTATTAGAAAGGGAACCTCTACAGTTCCGGCTGGCAGTGCCAGAGAATCTTTACTCGAGGCGCTACCGCTTCAGGTAGTGGTACGAAATCTCCTTCGGGGCAAATCCAAATAAGAATATCTTTATCTAGACCAACAACGGGAGAAACCCCTACCGCGTTTGTAAGTATACCCAGCAAGATTCCACCCAATGAGCCTCGAGTGGATCTCGGTGAAGATCTGGAAAGATACCTGCCAATGTCAGTTGGCACACCCCCTTCTCCAAGTATGATAGCTCGCTTAGCATCATTAAAAAATAATTTAGCTGTACTGGCTGCAGACGTGACATATATACCATCGGCCATGGGTAAATATCGTCTTTATGCCTCTTTTTAGAAAAATTAACATCATGTTGATATTAACTTTCTCTTATCTTCTTTTCAGGGGAAGACATCTACGGGGAGGGCAGCGTCGACGCAACTTTCGGCTTTGTTTCCGCTCCTGTCTATGACACGGAGGTACCTGACTTTGAAGAGGAAACGTTTTCGGGTGCCGGCTCGCCCAAAATGGTTCCGATATCTCGAGAGGAGGATGAGCCTATCATTATGACTATGCCTCCTTTGAGTGTGCCAGCCACTTCGACCATTGTTGGTGCTTCTTCTTTTGTCGCACCATCTGCTGAAGAGACGACTGTGACGATACCCTCTGCAGTCATTTCTTGAAGGAGATTTGCCGATATTGCAGCCACTCCCAGCGTCCATTCGGATCTTGCCATGCTGATTGAGCAGTATATTAGTATTTTCTACACCACTTTGAAAATACTGATATCGATGGTGTTGGAGAAGAATTTAGTCTTTGAGGCTCTGCGGAGGTTCTCCCAGTTTGCGATAATGCCGATCAGAGACTTCAACGACGCTGGGAGAGCTGATACGCTAGAGCAGATAGTTAATGGTTTGGAACAACCCATTAATGATTATTTGCAGCTATTTCGAGGCAGCATTGACGGTCTCGTTCAAGCTAGGTATGACTCCTTAACTGCAGAACTTGCTGGGCAAATAGAATCTCTGAACAAATCTGTCCAGGAATAGCAGCAGGAGATGGATCAAGAGCGTACCAAATTGGAGTATGTCATTCCCCAGCTGACTTAGTGCAAGGCCGATTATGAGGCAGAGGCAGCGAGGATCCACAAATTGGAAGATGACCTCGCTAAGGCCAAGGAGAAGGCTCTCTCTTTATCAACAGCTCGCGACGTGTTGAAGGATCGGATCGAATAAAGATGGCTTAGCAGAACCTGACACATGTGGGTGTCATCCACACAGGTTTTGTACATGCTCGGTCCGAGCTATCTGCTTTGAACAATGAGGTGGCAAGGTTGGAGCGGGCTCGCGCCGATGTCATGAACTCCAGGGATGAGAGAATGGTTACTCTGGTGCAGCAGATTCGCGACTTAACTACTTTCCCCAAATGATGTATTTTTTTTCTATATAATTTGCTCTTTTTGGAGATAATAAAGAGGCTTTATCTGACTTTGGTGGACCTATCATTTTGGAATATAAATGATAGGCTAGGGTGAAAGTGATATCAGAGGTAATATGGACGTGATATACTTTCGGTAAGCTTCAGCTGGACATATCAATTCAAAGGTTATATGGACATGATAGAATATGCTCCAACTAAAATTTGTACACAAAACACTATTAGAGGTAATATGGACGTGATAGGTTTTGATGTTCCAAATTAGTTAAACATATCTATTCAGAGGTTATATGGACATGATAGAATATGATCCAACTAGTTCTTTGGAAGTAGTATTATCAGAATGAGATCCTCACTATATTTGTTGAGCAACGGAGATTAAGCATAGTACCTCTTCAGGAATTTGCCGTTGATAAGAGCCATTAACAAGTCTCCATTAGGCTTGGCTAATCTATAAGCACCATTTGAGAACGTCGTCTCGATCACATAAAGGCCTTCCCATTTGGGCTAGAATTTACCCTTACTCTTGTGAGTAATGATCATTGGCCTTCTCACGGCTAGAACTAGCTCGCCAATTTTGAACAATCTTTTCTTTACTTTTTGATTAAAAGCTCTGGAAATGCGTGCCTGGTAGAACGCAATGCGTTGTTGAGCTTGGAGGCGTTTCTCGTCTAATCCTTCCAGCTCTTGAAGCCATAATAGGTCATTATTTTCTTGTGTCAACTCATTAGCCACTGCTATCCTGATTGACAAAATTTGTATTTGGATGAGGAGAACTGCTTCACTCTCGTACACCAGTAAGAATAGGGTACAACCCATCGGTGCTTATACCGTTGTGCGGTATGCCCAGAGACATTCTCCTAGCTTCTCATTCCAATCTCTTTTGTTCGAAGAGACAAACTTCTTTAAGAGTTTGATAATGGTTTTGTTGAAAGCTTCTGCCAAACCATTAGCAGCAGGATTGTATGCTGTAGAGGCCACGTTTTGTATCCAATTTTTATCACAAAATCGGTGGAACGCTTGGCTGATGAATTGAGGCCCATTGTCATGAATTATCCTTCAAGGAATCCCAAAGCGATAAATGACATGATGCTTAATGAAGTTGATCACGTTAGATGTCTTCACCTCAGCAAGAGGGACTGCCTTTGCCCATTTGGAGAAATAATCAGTGATGGCTAATATGAACCGATGACCTCTGGAAGAAGACGGGTGAATAGGACCACTGATATCCATACCCCATGCTTCAAAAGGCCAGGATGCCACCGTAGGATGTAAATGTTCATATGGTTTATATAAAATCTGCATGAACCTGACAGCCTTTGCATTGTCTTGCATATTTTATTGCATCTGTGATCATAGTAGGCCAGTAATAGCCCATCATCCTGATACGATCCTGTAGCTTAGGACCAGGTTGATGTGCTCCGCATACACCGTCGTGAGCCTCACGGATAATCCGTTGTGCTTCATCACCGGAGAGACATCGTAATAATAGTCCGTCATAAGTCCGGCGATATAGATATTGTGAAGACGCATCAAAATAGAAGCGTAATGATCGTCTTTTGATGGATACTGCTTCTTTAGGATCCTCCGGTAAGATTCCGTATGCTACAAAATCTATAAAGGGACTTCTCCAGTCTCTCTTGGGAAGATCTGTGTTCACAGCGTAGCTGCGTTCTTTGTGAAAGTTGTTTTTCATACAGAATAAATCTCTGTTAAGAAGGATCATCGAATTCTGCCTTCTTATAGGAATAGCTAAATCTGCAGCTAGACTGGCCAGGGCATCAGCTTCCAGATTCTGAGATCGAGGCACATGCTCTAGGAAGAACCCTTTGAAAGACATGGCTATTTCGATCGTTGCTTGGTGATAAAGGATGAGGTCTGGATTTCAGACTTCATATATTCCTCTGACTTGATTGACGATCAGCAGAGAATCACCGATAGTTTCCAGGTATTCGACGTCTAATTCTTTAGCGACTTGGAGCCCGATTAGTAGGGCATTATATTCGGCCACATTATTAGAGTAGGGTTCGCAAAGAGAATATGCTCGATAGATGATAAATTTCTCAAGAGTAATCAGGACAATTCCTACTCTTGAAACTACGTTTCCTCTGGGACCAGTCCTGGAGGCACCATCAAAGAATAGCTACCATGCATCACTCTCTATCGCAGAATTACATTCTGCAACTTCGTCGGGAATATCCTCGTATAGTTTGGAGGTTTCTGGAATCGAATGAGCATCTTGAAAATCAGCCAATGCTTGGCCTTTGATGGACTTCTGAGGGACGTATACCATATTATACGGTGTTAATAACATCTCCCAAGTTGCGAGTCGGGAATTAAGAACACTTGGCTTGTTCATCAATACCCGAAGAGGATTGATCCTGGAGATGATATGAATAGTCTGGCCCGTGACATAGTGTCGTATTTTTTGAATGGCGAACATTAAGACCAAACATTCTTTTTCTACTGGATTGTACCGGTGTTCAGCTCCGACCATCATCCTGCTTAAGTACTAGATAGCCTATTCATGACCTTCATCGTTCTTCTGTGCGAGGAGAGCTCCCAGAGAATAATCTATTGCTCGAGCATACAGCAAGAATGGTCTTCCTATGACGGGAGGCACCAGAACTGGAGGATTAGTGAGGTAGCGTTTGATATCATTAAATGCTTGCTGACAGGCTTCGTCCCATACAAAGGATATACCTTTCTTCATGAGACGAGAAAAAGGCTGACATCTCCTCGAGAGGTTGGATATGAATCTCCGGATATAATCTAGACGACCTTGAAATCCCCTGAGTTCTCTCAGATTGTGGGATGGTCGCATTTCTAAGATGGCCTTGACTTTATTGGGGTCCACTTGAATGCCTTTGGCGATAATAATAAATCCTAGGAATTTGCCACTGGATACACCCAGAAAGGACTTCGTAGGATTCATTTTGAGTTGGTGTTGGCGCATCAACTCAAACACTGTCTTCAAGTCTTGGATGTGATTATCCTTGATGCGGCTTTTGACAGCTATTTCGTCTACGTAACATTCTACTATTTTGCGTAAATGCTCGTGGAATATGTTACTCATAGCTCGTTGGTATGTAGCCCCAGCATTTTTTAGTCCGAAGGGCATGACCGTATAGCAATATACCCCAATGGTGTCCGGAAGGTAGTATGCTTCTCATCTTAAGAATGCATCTTGATTTGATTGTATCCTGATAATCCGTCCATGAAAGACGTGCGTTCGAAATCGCATATATTATCGATCATGACGTTTGTGATAGGAAGAAGAAATTCGTCCTTGGGACAGGCTGCGTTCAGATCTCGATAATCAATGCAGACACGTACTTTCCCATTTTTCTTCATGACCGGGACAACATTGGCGACCCAGTGGAGATGTTGTTTTTCCCAGATGAAGCCGCAGGCTATCAACTTCTTAATTTCAGCTTCAATGGCGTCCATCATGTCTGGACGAAATCGGCATTGATGTTGCTTTACAGGCTTCAAATTGGGCAATATATTGAGCTTATGAGTATCCACTTTTGGATCGAGACCTGGCATATCCTCATAATTCCACGCAAAGACGTCGATATATTCTCTTATGAGCTGGATTATTTCTTTCTTTTCTTCTTCGGAAAGATTGTTACTGATAAATATCGGCTTTGGTGAAAGTTCATCCCCAACGTCGATTTGGATAACTTTATCTTCAGTAGGGGGTTCTCTCTGCTCGAACCGGAGTTCCCATTGTGTATCCATTTGCTGAGCCCAAGAGTCATTCTCAAACGGTTCAGGTTCTTGTTCGTCTGCTTCGAGGGGATCTGTCAATACCATATTTACTGATAATGTTCGTTCGAGATCCTCAGATGAGCCAGAGGACGACGAGCCATCTTGAGAAGAGGAAGAGATATCCTCATTTGACTTAGAAGTTGCAAGGAAGGTGGCATACCCTAACCCAAAATGAGTTCGTTGACAGTAGGGATCACCGTACAACGGCATTCGCCTGCCTTTCCCGTAGTTAAGGCCTGGTTCCAGTTTCAAGTCATAACCCATACTTTACGTAATCTTCAAAAGCTTGTGGACTATATCTGTGAACCTACATTTTACCAGCATCGTCATCGGGAGAATGTTCTTGTACAGTCGGTTCATTGCGCATGCGACCGAAGACTATTGAACGCTGACCGCTGCGAGTAGGTGGGACAATAAAGATAGAATCTTCATGTGGCCCATATATCGTGATGATATTAGATGGTGACGCTACTTCCCACACATACGGATGATAGAAATCTATAGCTTTCAAGAATCTTTGTGCTATAGGTTCTATATCGTTATGGGGAGAGGATTCCTGATCAGGAATTTAAGCATCAATGTACTGGAAAAAAGGATCTTTATTATCGTCAGAAACCACGTTCTTGGTTGTATTTACATCAATCGGCTGCTTGTTGCGCCAAAGGTTGATGACCAAGGGTGGTGGCTTCTGGTTCAAAGTGATCACTAGAGGATCACCTCTGTTTCCTAACTTGGTTTTGTTCAGGTGGATAGCCAGGGATTCCATAACTTTTGGACGAGTAGTTTGCCCTCTCACCTTGATTGACAGAGGTTGTTCGGCAGAGGGTTCTTCTAGCTCCCGGTGGGATTTCTCCTCTGTCTTGCCTGACACCTCCTCCATGTAGTCTTGGGTATACAATATGGCATCGGAGTAGTAGGATTCTACTCCTTTAAACGGGTTAAGGTCAGCAAACTCCTTTTGTACTCTTCCTTGGGCATCTACATATTTGAAGCATTGATGTAGAGTCGAAGGAACGATGTTGTGGTCGTGGATCCATGGTCTACCGAGTAGAATATTGTAGGATACCTCTGAATCGATGATATAACATGTAGCCACTGATCTGAGGTCGCCAATCTGGATCCTCAGATAAATCTTCCCCAACGGCTTACTTTCCTGGCGTTGAAACCAACGATTATAGTGGTAGTGTAAGCCAATTCACTGGTAGGAATCCTCAGTGGTCTGAGCAGACTATGAGGAATGATGTTGATCGATGATCCCGGATCTATGTGAATTCGGTCAACCTCCATGGAACCGACATATCCGGTGTAATAGAGGGGTCTGTCATGCTTATTCTGTTTCAACAGCATGTCATCTTGAGTGAAAGTAATATTCGGGACCACCTCCATCACACTATGGCATTGAGGACATGCCACTGGTTCTTCATCAGGGGACTTGAGCTAGGTCAAGTATGCTTCCACCTGCATTAATGCTTCACTCAGGGCTCGACGAGTGTCTCTAGAGAGCCTGAGTAGTTCAAATATGGACAATCTGGTTGGTGTATTAGCCAACTGGGCCAGGATGTCGAAGTTATATGGCTTCTCCAAACCTTTGTTTTGAATGTTCTTCAAAGGTTTATCAAAGCGTACCTCTTTCTGCTTGCCCTTGTCCCCCGAAGTTGGTCTTGAAGGACCGGCCTCTGGTATGACAGGTTCCGGTTCTGAAGGCTTGGCAGCTGAAGCGTCTACCGATGCTTCTTCTTGACTTCCTCCATAGTTTTTGTGGTAGGCTTTCCCTGAAAGGGTTCCAGTAGCCAAAACCTCTTCTTCTGATGTCGAGGATACCGCAACCATATGACATGGTTTACGCTTTGAGTTCTTCTTAGACTTAGCCTTGGCAGCTTGAGTCTCTTCCTTGATCTCTGACACCATATCTGGATGAACCCATATAATCTCGCCCCTCTGGGTAGTTAGGGGTACCAGGTCATGATTTTGACCCCTGGCTGGAGGAAGATTAACGATGTTCATCATTGTCAGAGAAATAGGTACAACAACATCCAAAACTTCTTGAGGAGGCAGATTGCCAAATTGAAGAGAGATCATATTGGCTATGACCGTCTTCTCGTTGTTGCACAGAGTGATGGCCTTAGTATCGATCAACTCCTGGATTTTTCTCTTTAGTACATAACACGCCTTTGTGGGGTGGTGTATGTACCTATGGAAAATACAGTACTTGGGATTATTGGTACTGCCGACTTTATTAGGCCGCTTTACCTCAGGGAGGATAATCTTCCCGCTTTTGACGAGATACTCGAATATGCTCGAAATATCGTCGTCGTCAAAAGAGTACACTTCAATGGGCCTAGAAGTCCCAGGTTTCGTTTGTGTGGTTGCCGCAGTCTTTTGCCTGGACGTATTGATCGCCAGAGCTTCTTTTCCTTTGGAACCACGGGGATGGTCGCTGTTGGAGGATGACCTTTTGCCTTTATCAGAGACAGATATCATAATTCCATTATCATGCGCCTTCCGACTGTTGTCTTCAGCGGCTACCGCTGAGATGATAAACGAGGGCCAATCATGAAACTGATATGGTCCTGTGAACACCGAGATTACTGGAAGAAGATTCTTCCTGCAAATGTCCACCAATGCTGAGTCTGGAACTCCCGGAGGCATTTGTAAAGTGGCTTGACGAAAACGTTCGATGAATGTTTAAACGTTCTCTTTATCCTTCTGCTTTACTTTGATGAGAGAGGACATAGACATGTCCATCCCTCCTTCTTAAAATCGCACGAAGAACAAAGTCTTAAAATCTTCAAAGGAAGTAATACAGTTGTCCACAAGACTACGGTACCACTGATAAGCCACTCCCGAGAGACAGCCTTTGAACACTCGAGAGAAAAGGGCGTCATTCCCTTATAATAACACCGTCATCATACTGAAGTAGTTCATGTACTGGCTCGGTGATGTCTTTCCCTCAAATAACGCCATAGTCTGTGGTTTGTATTTTGGAGGGAAAGGGACTTCGTCCCAAATTGTCACGACCCGCACCCGGGGTAAGGGTACTAGTCGGAAACAACGCCCAGCCTACGCCGCAGAATCGGCGGTAGAACGCTGTCTAAAAAGTCTATCTAATATAATGAACCACCAAAAGATAGTGTACTCAATCACAGAACTAAGATAGAATGAACACGGATCAGATAAGAATAGAATAGTCATCAACTCATGAGTTTAAAATAATACATCAATGAGTCTGAAGAGTAACAAAAATAAGCTGGAGACAAATCCAGTACAAAAGAATACTATCATACTACAAGCTACACTCCAGGGTCAACTGTCTCAGTTGGGATAAGTCCCTCTTGAGCCAGGGTCTCCGAATCTAAACCCACAACATCCTGGGGTCCATAATAGGTAGGGTACTCCTCAGTGTCATTTGGAAAAATATATCCAGTCAGGAAAGGAGCAGAGTACATCTCTAACAGCAGTTCTAATCCATGATAAAAACTATGTAACAGTAAATAGCTGTGGATAAACAAGATGCACAAAATAGATACAAGAGATATATAGACAATAAGGAAATACTGGAAAGAAATACAATAATGAACAATATGCCAATGAAACAATAATACTAATGACTAAGTGTGTGAGTACTAGCTTAACATGTGATCGGCTTGGGCAAGATACAATGCGGCCTGGCTAATCATACGTGCGGTGCATGATCAACACTATTCGCTTACCAATACTTTATTCAATAGGGATTTGATCACATATCTATACTAATACTCCCCACCCCCAACTGGTATAATAGATCCAACCACGGTATGCTATGGCACTAGATTCACCAAGAAGATAGCTAGTCTCCCCGAGAATCGGTATCTGTACATGTACAAGATAACCAATGAAACAATACTTGCACCATATACACCATATACCAAGGAATAACATCTCATGACGAGATCCGGATATACCAATCCGTGTAACCATAGTATCGAGAGAAACATGTAAATCTACACTAGATACAACGAACATAGAGGATATCATAAATGAGAAACTATCTGAGAATGTACTCGCCTGAAATCCAAAGAACAGTCTCACAGATGTCTGACTCGGTGCCTCGAAGACCTAGATATGGAATACCACATTAAAACAAGGTCCCAGAAAGAGAACAAGTCAAACTAGTCAACTCCTAGGTCAATAAATAAATTCTAAGTCAAAAGTCAACTATGGTCAACTCTAAAGTCAACTAAAGTCAAACCAAGGTCAACCTCACAAGAAATCTATATAAATAATATAGAAATAAAATATAACAATTTAGGAATAAAAATTAGATCCCAAATCATACTCACATAAAGTATACTACTAATACAAATAATATATACCCTAAAATAATATATATACAAACCAATATGTATACAAATAACATAATATATTATTACAAATATTATACAAAACACATATATATACACATATATATATACAATAATAATATATAAAATATAATTTAAAACTGTCAAAGCGTCACTGAAAATAGTGAACAAAACAAGATAAAATAAAAACAGGTTTAATAGTGACAGTCTTGACTGTCACTGAAAATTCATCGCAGAAACTCCATATACAAAACCGCTGCAGTCACAGTTTGCTGACAGTTTCAAACTATCACAAAAAACGTCGCTGAAAGGTTGCCGCTCAAAACTGCCGCAACATTAATGACAGATCTGTCATTAATGCTGACCACTGTACAGCGGCTGCTGTTCAGACCAAATAATGACAGTTTCACTGTCATAGAAACCACTGTCACCAAAACAAATAAAAATATAAATATATATATATATATATATATATATAAATATATATATGCAATAATAATCACAATACATATATATAAATAAATAATTATATACTTATATATATATGCACATATAAACTTATAATTAAATACCAATAGTTACAACACATGCACATATTAATGTTCATATTTTACATGGCTAGAAGCACACCTAAAATACATACATTAATATATAAATAATTATATATTAATTATAAATAATATAATTATACAATTAAATACATAAATATATTTTATAAAATATTTATGTATAATTTATACTATTAACATAAGTACATATATAATTACATGTAAGAAAGCTACATATTATATTTGTACATCATATTAGCACACACAAAAATATATAGATCTATGCTACAATAATTACTATAATAAATACACAAAATAAATATATAATATCTATATATATTTACTAATTATAATTGAAGAATTTAAACCATACATAATTAGATCTATTCAAAAATCCACACAATTTGAGAGTATCATACCGTATCCCACTAGATCTAGGATACGCATGTGACACGAGTCCAACACACAACCAATTGCACCCCGAAGGATACAAACAAATCATAAATAATATTTATGAATAAATCAAAGTGTCAAAACTAGATCTATGTGTCCGTGTCAAAATACGACATGTTCAAAGCCCCGTGTCGGAGGAAAAACCCCCAAAATGACAGTATCACCAAATAGTTGGGATACGAACCACATGTACCAAATTATGGACACGACACTAGCCCCAAACACATAAGCTCATGTCCAATTGATCTATAGGATCAATTGATACACACAACAAAATATAAATTCGGAATTCCAACAAAATTAACACAAAAAGTACCATAACTTTCTCCATGGGTCTCCTATGAACACAAAACAAAGTCCTATGGGTAGTACATACATATAGGTTGATTTTATATGATTAAATCTCATATTTAGAAGCTATTTAAATGGGAAAATCTGAATTATACCTATTGGGAGATGGATTCCCAATGAAACCTCCAATTGAGAAGAACTTGCTTCCAAATTGTAGATCCTTGCTCCTTCTTCTAGATCCTTGCTTCCTTCTTCTAGATTCTTGCTTCCTCCTTCTCTAATGGTGAATTGGAAAGAATTTGGAATGAATTTGGTAGGGAATTGGAATGGGAATGGAGAGAATTTGGGAGTGGAAAATTCTAGATCTAGATTTGGAATGAGAATGAGAGGAGAGAGAAATTTCCCCCCTCTTTTAATAGGCCGGCCTTGCCCCTCTCCCAAGCAATTGTAAAATGTCCAATGTACCCCTTGGGGCCTCTCATGAAGAAATAATTAAGGAAGGAAGCTTCTAGTCTAATCACTTAATTAATTTAATCCATCTCCTTAACTATGGGCTTTCTAAATGGGCCAAATCTAACTATTTAATTCATGTTGGTCCATGGGTCCAAACTACACTAGTTGGGTCCACTAAAATAAGTCCAAAATAATTAAATAACATTCAACAACAATTAAATAATACAACAAAAATTATTTACCATGCACAATATTTATTTAAATAAAAATTACTAAAATACCTTTTTTTTTTAAATGTGGTAGTGACAAGTCTACCCTCCTTAAAATAATTTCGTCCTCAAAATTCAAAGACGAAAACTACCCCCAGAAAAACACAGAACAGAACTAAAGAATCACAACTAACTAATGAACAGAACATAACAATGAACAGAACATAACTAGAAATAACATACCTCAAGGTACAAACAAATATGGATAACGCTCTCGCATGTCATCCTCTCTCTCCCAGGTAGACTCCCCCGGAGAGTGATGCCTCCATGCGACACGTACCAAAGGAATAGTCTGGTTCCTCAGCACCTTCTCTCTCTGATCCAGAATCTCAACTGGCTGCTCTGGATAGCTAAGAGTAGGGCCCACCTCTATCTTCGAGTGATCCAATACATGACTAGGATCTGCCACGTATCATCTCAACTGTGACACATGAAACACGTTGTGCACTCCCTTCAATGCAGGTGGCAAGTCTAGTCTATAAGCAACTGCACCGACCCTTTCTAGAATAGTGAAAGGTCCGATGAATCGCGGACTAAGCTTTCCGCCTCCACCGAAGCGAATCGTGCCTCGTGTCGGAGAAATCCTCAGAAACACCAAACCACCCACCTAGAACAAAACACCATCTTAAGAACTTAATCTATAACAAACAAGAACAAGCACAAACAAAATCTAAACTATACCTCAAACTCCAAAGGTTTCCGATGGCTATCGGCCCAATGCTGTTGTCTGTCCTGCGCCACTCGAAGTCAGTCTCTGATCAAATGAACCTTCTTCGCTGCATCCACAACCATCTCTGGCCCAAGCAAAATTCTCTCTCCAACATCGTCCCAAGACAAAGGAGTACGACACCTCCGACCATATAGAGCTTCAAAAGGTGACATCTCTATACTGGCCTGGTAACTGTTGTTGTAAGCAAACTCTACCAAATAGAGATGGTCCTCCCAAGAACCCCCGAAATCTAGTACACAAGTGCGCAACATATCCTCGAGAGTCTGGATAGTCCTCTCTGACTGCCCATCTGTCTGGGGATGATATGCAGTACTGAACTTGAGCTGAGTGCCCAAACTCTCCTACAAACTCCTCCAGAAATGAGAAGTGAAACAACTATCTCGATCTGAGACTATGCTGACGGGAACTCCGTGTATCCTAATGATCTGCCTCACATACATCTCTGCCAGCTTCTTCGTAGACAAACCCACTTTGAAAGGCAAAAAGTGGGCCGACTTGGTCAATCTATCAACAATGACCCAAATCGCGTCTTTCCCTCCTGGAGATCGTGGAAGTCCGGACACAAAATCCATAGTAATGTGTTCCCACTTCCACTCTGGAATGGGTAATGGCTGAAGTAAACCTCCTGGCCTCTGCCTCTCGGCATTCACCTGCTGGCACACTAAGCATCTGGATACAAACTGTGCTACTTCCCTCTTCATGCCATACCACCACACACTCTCTCGCATATCCCGATACATCTTGTTAGCACCTGGATGTATGGAATACTGAGAGCGATGCGCTTCCTGCAATACCTCCTCGTGCAACTCCCCACTAGGCACACACAATCTAACTCCATGCCTCAAGGATCCATCCTCTGCAATAGTGAAATCATCCTCCAATCCTGCTCTCACCTGAGCTCTGATACTCCTCAAAGATACATCATCATACTGTGTTGCCTTGATCCTGTCCATCAAATCTGAGTGTATCTGCAATCCCCACATCTGCATAGCACACCCAGGAACAATCACCTCAATGCCCAAGCTCTCCAAGTCCTCCAACAGATATCGATCCTGCGTCAAGAACATAGCTACCGGATACCTGCTAAAAGCATCGGCAACTACATTGGCTTTCCCAGGATGATATTGCAAAGAGATATCAAAATCCTTTATCAATTCCAACCACCGACGCTGCCTCATGTTCAACTCCTTCTGCGTGAAAACGTACTTCAAGCTTTTGTGGCCTGTGAAGATATCCACACGCTCTCCGTACAAATAATATTTCCACAACTTCAGGGCGAATATGACAGCTGCCAACTCCAAATCATGGGTAGGATAGTTCTTTTCATGAGGACGCAATTGCCTGGATACATAGGCAATCACTTTCCCATGCTGCTGAAGAACACAACCTAAACCCTTCCCCGATGCATCACTATAAATAGTGAAACCTCTGGACCCTGATGGCAACGTCAAAATAGGAGCAAACGTCAACCCCTTCTTCAACTCCTCAAAAGCAACCTGACAATCCTCCGTCCAAACAAACTCCACATCCTTCCTTCTGAGTCTGGTCATCGGCTTAGCAATCCTCGAAAAATCTTGTACAAACTTCCTGTAATAGCCTGCCAATCCCAAGAAACTCCTGATCTCTGCTACTGAACTCGGAGTCTTCCAAGATTCCACTGCTGAAATCTTCTTCGGATCCACTGAAATACCATCACCAGTCACAACATGCCCCAAGAATTTTACCTTGTCCAAGAAAAACTCACATTTAGACAACTTCCCATACAGCTTCTCCTTCCTCAGCACATCCAACACAATCCTCAAATGCTCCTCATGCTCCTTCGGTGTCCTCGAGTATATGAGTATGTCGTTGATGAACACCACCACGAACTTGTCAAGGTACTGGTGGAACACCTTGTTCATCAAGTTCATAAATACCGCCGGTGCATTAGTCAAACCAAACGGTATCACCATAAACTCGTACTGACCATACCGAGTTCTAAAAGCAGTCTTCGGTATGTCCTCCAGTTTCACCTTCACTTGATGGTAGCCTGATCTCAAATCTATCTTAGAAAACACCTTCGCACCACTCAACTGATCAAACAGATCATCAATCCGTGGCAAAGGATACTTATTCTTGATAGTGAGATTATTCAAAGCCCTGTAATCAATGCACATGCGCACTGATCCATCCTTCTTCGGTACAAACAATACCGGGGCTCCCCATGGTGAAGAACTCGATCTGATAAACCCCTTATCCTGCAATTCGTCCACCTGCTTCTTCAACTCGACCAGCTCGCTGTTGTTTACTCTATAGACATGTTACGAAATTGGTTCTGCACCTGGCACCAAGTCTATAAAAAATTTAATATCTCGATCTGGTGGCAATCCTGGCAATTGCTCAGGAAACACATCCAAGAATTCTGCTATCAACGGATGTGGCAACTCCTTGTCTTCCACCATAGCTCCACAAATAATGCTTTCTCCCTGCTCTGCAGCTCCTCTAGCAAACTCGAACTCTGGCTCTCCTGGCGAACCAAACAAAACTCTACCTCCTCTACAGTCTATGCTAGCACGGTGCCTACTCAACCAATCCATCCCGAGTATAATATCGTAGCTCGGAAGTGGCATTACAAGTAGACACGCACTCAACTTTCGGCCTCCCAGAGTAACTCTCTGATCCTTCCAAATATCATTAACCAGGATAATGCCTCCCCCGGTCATGATCTTGCAAGTCCTAAGCAAAGACTCAGCTACCAAACCATGCTTCAGAGCAAAAGAAACAGATACAAAACTATTGGAAGCACCACTATCAAACAAAGCTAAAGCTGGAATGGAATCAAGAAGAATAGAACCTGCGATGACATCTCCTGTGGGTTCCTCCTCTTCGACGGTCATAGCAAACGCTCGTCCCTGCCGAGCACCTCCCTGCTGTTGATGCTGGACAAAACGCTGCTGCTGTGTCGGAAGCGGTCCCCTCGGTTGTGCTGCAGGTGGTCTCGTCTGTGTCCTCGGAGCTGGAGTTGATCCTTGAACTGCACGACGAGGACACTCCCTCGATTGATGCCCTTCAGTACCACAATACAAACAAACTCCTAGCCTCCTCCTGCAAACTTCCAAGATGTGGCCGGGCTTCTTGTAGAAGTTGCATGGGGCCTGCTGTAACTGCCTCTGCTGTTGAGGTGCCTGGTGAAAAGGCGCTCTAGCTGGAGTCTGGTTCTGCTGTGGCTGCTGGAAAGGTCTGGACTGGAAATGAGGACGTTTGGCAGATACTGCACTGCCGTTGGCCCCCAGAAAAGAATCACAGTCTCTCTTGGTCTTCAAACCCAGATCCCGCTCAACCTTGCGTGCCTCCGCAAGTATCTCCGAGTATGTCTCATAAAAAGACGGAATAAGAATCTTCACCTCCCAGTTTAGACCCTCTCGGAAACGAATAGCTCGAACCTCCGGCTCCTTCACCAAGTACTCTGCAAATCGGCTCAACCTACCGAACTCCGCAGCGTATTCCTCCACAGACATGCTTCCCTGAATGAGACTCTCAAATTGTCTCCCCAAGTCAAGCCCGTCTATCCGGGCGAAAAACTTCTTCTTCAAAAGGTCCTTGAATACCTCCCAAGATTGTCCTGCGTCAACTAGAACCGGCTCATTCCTGAACCAAGTACGAGCGACGTCGAACAGTTGAAGTCCTACCGCCTCAACCTTCAGATCTTCAGAAAGACAGGACACCCTCATAAGACGCTCAATGTCCTCGAGCCAATTATCAGCATAGACGATGCCCTCCGTCCCTTTGAAAACCCTAGGCTCCAGTTTCTTGAAGTCCTGAATGTTGCCTGGCCGAAGCTAAGCAACTTGAGGAACAACCTGCTGCTGGATCGGAACTCCTCTCTCAACTACAGCACGAGCAAGCTGATGAGCACTCTCGATGCCCTTCCGTAGAACGTCGGTCTGCCTCTGATGTGAATCTGACTGAGCCCTCTGTGCCTCGAGCATCTCACGAAACAGTGTAAACATCTGTCACGCCTCTGCTGGCACAGGAGGTGGAGGTGGAAGCCCCTCAGATACAGCTGGCACAGTCCTTTGAGTAGGTGGTGGACCTCCGAAAGCAGCTGACACTCCAATCACCGGAGAAGTGACTGGTGCAGGCCCTCGGGATGTCGCAGACCTCTCAGAAGCTGCTCTCCCCTGCTATGATCTAGTCTTAGGCGGCATCCTGAGACAAAGCGAAAGAAAGAATCAATATGGCACAAGATGTAAGACATCAAGGAAAGGACAGTTTAAGAGATCAAGTATCAATATCAAAGGAGAATAGTTGAATCAAAAGAATTTTCCTAGATGTGATTGAGTATCTCAGCCTATATCCTATATCCTATTGCAGGCTTGCAGTAGTACAACTAAATTGTCGCACTACCACGACATCACATACTTGTGAAGCTAGACCTGCATGGGCCACCACCAAAAACGTGTCACGACCCGCACTCGGGGTAAGGGTACTAGTCGGAAATAACGCCCAGCCTACGCCGCAGAATCGACGGTAGAACGCTGTCTAGAAAGTCTATCTAATATAATGAACCACCAAAAGATAGTGTACTCAATCACAGAACTAAGATAGAATGAACACGGATCAGATAAGAATAGAATAGTCATCAACTCATGAGTTTAAAATAATACATCAATGAGTCTGAAGAGTAACAAAAATAAGCTGGAGACAAATCCAGTACAAAAGAATACTATCATACTACAAGCTACACTCCAGGGTCAACTGTCTCAGTTGGGATAAGTCCCTCTTGAGCTAGGGTCTCCGAATCTAAACCCACAACATCCTGGGGTCCATAATAGGTAGGGTACTCCTCAGTGTCATCTGGAAAAATATATCCAGTCAGGAAAGAAGCAGAGTACATCTCTAACAGCAGTTCTAATCCATGATAAAAACTATGTAACAGTAAATAGCTGTGGATAAACAAGATGCACAAAATAGATACAAGAGATATATAGACAATAAGGAAATACTGGAAAGAAATACAATAATGAATAATATGCCAATGAAACAATAATACTAATGACTAAGTGTGTGAGTACTAGCTTAACATGTGATCGGCTTGGGCAAGATACAATGCGGCCTGGCTAATCATACGTGCGGTGCATGATCAACACTATTCCCTTACCAATACTTTATTCAATAGGGATTTGATCACATATCTATACTAATACTCCCCACCCCCAACTGGTATAATAGATCCAACCACGGTATGCTATAGCACTAGATTCCCCAAGAAGATAGCTAGTCTCCCCGAGAATCGGTGTCTGTAAATATACAAGATAACCAATGAAACAATACTTGCACCATATACACCATATACCAAGGAATAATATCTCATGACGAGATCCGGATATACCAATCCGTGTAACCATAGTGTCGAGAGAAACATGTAAATCTACACTAGATACAACGAACATAGAGGATATCATAAATGAGAAACTATCAGAGAATGTACTCGCCTGAAATCCAAAGAACAGTCTCACAGATGTCTGACTCGGTGCCTCGAAGACCTAGATATGGAATACCACATTAAAACAAGGTCCCGGAAAGAGAACAAGTCAAACTAGTCAACTCCTAGGTCAATAAATAAATTCTAAGTCAAAAGTCAACTATGGTCAACTCTAAAGTCAACTAAAGTCCAACCAAGGTCAACCTCACAAGAAATCTATATAAATAATATAGAAATAAAATACAACAATTTAGGAATAAAAATTTGATCCCAAATCATACTCACACAAAGTATACTACTAATACAAATAATATATACCCTAAAATAATATATATACAAACCAATATGTATACAAATAACATAATATATTATTATAAATATTATACAAAACACATATATATACACATATATATATACAATAATAATATATAAAATATAATTTAAAACTGTCAAAGCGTCACTGAAAACAGTGAACAAAACAAGATAAAATAAAAACAGGTTTAATAGTGACAGTCTTGACTGTCACTGAAAATTCGTCGCAGAAACTCCATATACAAAACCGCTGCTGTCACAGTTTGCTGACAGTTTCAAACTGTCACAAAAAATGTCGCTGAAAGGTTACCGCTCAAAACTGCCGCAGCATTAATGACAGATCTGTCATTAATGCTGACCACTGTACAGCGGCTGCTGTTCAGACCAAATAATGACAGTTTCACTGTCATAGAAACCACTGTCACCAAAACAAATAAAAATAAAAATATATATATATATATATATATATATATATATATATGCAATAATAATCACAATACATATATATAAATAAATAATTATATACTTATATATATATGCACATATAAACTTATAATTAAATACCAATAGTTACAACACATGCACATATTAATGTTCATATTTTACATGGCTAGAAGCACACCTAAAATATATACATTAATATACAAATAATTACATATTAATTATAAATAATATAATTACACAATTAAACACATAAATATATTTTATAAAACATTAATGTATAATTTATACTATTAACATAAGTACATATATAATTACATGTAAGAAAGCTACATATTATATTTGTACATCATATTAGCACACACAAAAATATATAGATCTATGCTACAATAATTGCTATAATAAATACACAAAATAAATATATAATATCTATATATATTTACTAATTATAATTGAAGAATTTAAACCATACATAATTAGATCTATTCAAAAATCCACACAATTGGAGAGTATCACACCGTATCCCACTAGATTTAGGATACGCATGTGACACGAGTCCAACACACAACCAATTGCACCTCGAAGGATACAAACAAATCATAAATAATATTTATGAATAAATCAAAGTGTCAAAAGTAGATCTATGTGTCCGTGTCAAAATACGACATGTTCAAAGCCCCGTGTCGGAGGGAAAACCCCCAAAATGATACGTATCACCAAATAGTTGGGATACGAACCACATGTACCAAATTATGGATACGACACTAGCCCCAAACACATAAGCTCATGTCCAATTGATCTATAGGATCAATTGATACACACAACAAAATGTAAATTCGAAATTCCAACAAAATTAACACAAAAAGCACTATAAC
The DNA here is from genome assembly GCA_036927795.1 of Iris macrosiphon. Classification (NCBI taxonomy): domain Eukaryota; kingdom Viridiplantae; phylum Streptophyta; class Magnoliopsida; order Asparagales; family Iridaceae; genus Iris; species Iris macrosiphon. Next base: position 67,443,828 of record JAYESA010000014.1, read on the forward strand.
TTTCTCCATGGGTCTCCTATGAACACAAAACAAAGTCCTATGGGTAGTACATACATATAGGTTGATTTTACATGATTAAATCTCATATTTAGAAGCTATTTAAATGGAAAAATCTGAATTATACCTATTGGGAGATGGATTCCCAATGAAACCTCCAATTAAGAAGAACTTGCTTCCAAATTGTAGATCCTTGCTCCTCTTTGTAGATCCTTGCTTCCTTCTTCTAGATCCTTGCTTCCTTCTTCTAGATCCTTGCTTCCTTTTTCTCTAATGGTGAATTGGGAAGAATTTGGAATGAATTTGGTAGGGAATTGGAATGGAAATGGAGGGAATTTGGGAGTGGGAAATTCTAGATCTAGATTTGGAATGAGAATGAGAGGAGAGAGAATGTGTGTTGAGTCAGCATCATCTGGTGCATATTCTCCATCATGGATTGTATCTCTTTCAGAAATGTCTCCAGCACAGCGATGCGTTGCTCAGTACTTTCTAACGAGGAAGCCTTTTCGTGTTCATCTTTAATGGCATAGACCCTCATTTCTCTGGATGTCATTGAAGGGCTAGTATAGGTCTCTGTAGAGAATGACTCTATACTTTAAGTATCTGATTCGGGAAACTAGCGATCCCTAGTGTCAGAATCAGATGAATACGAAGCTGATTGTCGTAACCTCGAACGGGTGTTCGGAACACCCCAGCTTTAATGTTCTCAAGGAGTTTGTTGAATCTCCTTTGGCTTGGAGTTCTAGAGGGATGACGTCTTGAATTTGACCTTCCTCTAGGAACGTATGAAGCCATGTTCACTGATGCATGTGCAGGCTCTTCTTCCTGGAAAGACCGAGAGTAGTTCAACCGGTCGAAAACCGACCGTTTTGCTTCAGAACAGCAATAATTAACTACAATCCTATAACTATTACAATAATGCTCCCTAGGAGGCGTAATAGACATGCTGGAAGATCCCCTATCCTTGCGCTTCTGGATCAGATATTCACGCAAGTCAGGAGGATTTACAAAAGAAGAAGAAGAAGGCTTATTCCTCTTGTTTACATCAGTTGGCATGTGGATATTAGGAACCATAACTTTTTTTCTGCCACCCGTATACAACATGTTAGCCATCTGGGTAGCAGATAATCCCCGAGGAGTGTGTCTCTCCGCAAACCGGGTTTTCTTTACGCTGAGGGGTTTAACCTTGCATAAATTTTGCTCAGGTTGGCATAAAACTGAGGAAACCCTCAATCGGCTATCCGTTTCTCGCATAATCTGGAGAGCGGGCAGATTCTTCTCTTGTTGGCGTAAAGGCCAAAAAGTTGAATAGTCCGCCACTTGTTTTCCCTTGCGTAGATTGCAGGGACCATCTGCTTTTCCGCGGAGGGCAGATGCATTTTTACACATAGAGCACGTTTGGAATTTTTGATTTGGTGCTGAGGCATTATCAGAAATCTTGTCTACCACGTCACAACGGGAGACTAAATTTTACGCGCAGAGCGTGGAGGAGACTTCTGGATTAGCACTGAGGCATCACTAAAAGTTTTGTCTGCCACATCACAGACGGGAGACAGAGTTTTACACGCGGGGCACGAAGTAGACTTCTGGACTAGCACTGAGGCATTGTTAGAAGTTTTGTCTGCCACGTCACAGACAGGAGATAGAGTTTTATGCGTGGGGCACGGAGGTTACGAAGCTACAACCTTGTTGGTCGGAGAAACCAGAGAGTCGACAGGAACGGTAGGGGATGTCCGGGGCATCTAGACCTTACGCAATTTCCTGTTGTCTTGGACAAAGAGAGAATGAGAGCTACCCCCTACTCGAAGCATATCTTCGTAGGCAGATTGGTCGAACTGGACGACCAAGGTTTTTTTCATTGTTCCTACTGATACTGCATCTTATTGAGCAATTGCTTTCTCGTCAGATGAGAAAGTGATCCCCATCAGAGTCACCATCTTGTGCTTGATAATAAATGGAAGAAATAAAACTAGGTTTATACAAAACCCTTTCTTAGGTTTACAAACACGAAGTACTATTAATCCTATGCGAGGATGTTAAGTACAAAATTTAATCTGGGTAAATATTGCTATAGGAGTCTGATCTGCAGTCGATCACTTTGTCCCTTGGACCACACGATGATGAAGAAGTGCTATAAAAGAAGGAGATGCTTCAAAGATTGCAAGAGGGAGTGGATACTCGATGCCAAAATCGTCGATCACTACTCTCTGTCTGAGCTCTTCTCTCTGTTCTTCAATTTCTTCGACTTCTATTCTCCGAATTTTTGACCCTTATTTCCCCGACCTTGGACCTCTGTCAATAGAGATCTCTATTTATAGGATTTTAGTGATAGTAACCATCCAGTCGGCGTAGAAGCCGGACAGTAGAGAGTATGACACTTTTTATGCGACGGTTATAATAACTGCCACCCACGTATAGATGATCTTCTGAATCTGCCTGTGACGCGTGTCCCATGATGAGGTAACGCGTATAACCGCTGCGAGGATCACAGCGTGCAAGCCACGTAGGTAACTGCCCCTTGTGTAGAAAAGGTTGGCGTAGAAGCCAATAACTGTCACAATGGCGTAGAAACCAAGTAGTTGTCAGGTTGGCGTAGAAGCCAATAACTGTCGAGTCGGCATAGAAGCCAAATAGGCGTAGAAGCCTGATGCTGCATGGATAGGTAGCTAGCGTAAAAGATAGATGATCCTCCTTCCTTGACTGAGGTCTTGAGCGTATTCTGGACCAAATAGCCTTATCACGCATAAATGCAAATATAGCCTGAGTTGGCGTATTCCGAGGAGATAGCATACGGCGTACTCCTTATAGCTAAAAATAGCCCGGTGGTGTATTTCAAGGAGATAGCATACAGCGTGCTCCTATAGCTGAAAATAGCCTGATGGCGTAATGTGCAAAGGTAATGATGTGGACGTATTAGCCGTAATTATGGATCGTCCAGTCTTTGGAGATATAACCAAATCTCGTGTATTAAATACAGAGATCTGCCCCTATTCTGCGCATTAAATGCAGAGACGTACCTCGAGCTCTGTACGAAGAGCATCTTTTGATGTGATAGTTTGTTTTGTCTTCTGCTGAGCGTAAAAGCTCACATATGCCTGTGTAAAACTAGGCAGCATATTCCCTTGTATGCGTAAAAGTGCTTTGTATTAGGGAAGTGTCACTAAACGACGGTTTGGGTTTGTGTGCCGCACCATCATTACAGCCGTCGTCTGGATAGCTGTGCGGTACTCGTTGTCAGGAGTCAGGTTCACTGCATGATCTGACAGGTTCATTCGAGGAATATGAAGCGTTCCCCGTACGACTTCCCACTACATTAAAAGTGAGTAGGTTTTACGCCAAAGTGGTGATGTAACAACCTTTTTACGCTGAAGCAGCCTGGAAATACTGTATTACGCGGATTGTCCTGGGGCTTATATTTTATGCTGTACTAGCGATGAAGCCCTGTTGTACGCCGATGGCTCTGAAGTCATATTTTATGCTGCCCAGTACTAAAATACTGCGTATAACTCTACAACGTATTTTTTATGCTTCTACATGGGATGCATGGGGCCAGAGACGCATAGAACATATGGAGTATGGGACGCTTGGGGCCAGAGATGCATGGGACACATGGAGTCTGGGACGCATGGGGACAGAGATGCATGGGACACATGGAGCCTGGGACCAATGGGGCCAGAGATGCATGGAACGCATAGAGTCTGGGGCGGATGGGGATAGAGACGTACGGGACCCTATGGAGCCTTGGATGCATAGTGCCAGTTGTGTTGTACACGTGACGCTGCACATCCATCGAGAGTGAATTTCTGTGCTGACGTGAGACTTTTGTCGTTTAACCTGTTCATATCTTTTGAGAAAATCAAAAAATCCTTTTCGTCAGGATTTTGTGTCAGAGACGATGCTACTGACGGGATGCCATGTTAGGTCCTTTTGCGGCCAAGCTGCATTGGCTGATTGGGGACTCATGGATGTCGTATTTCTTGGCCGCAGGGAGACTTTATGGCCTGATCTCTTCTGAGTTTTTGTTTTGGGGTGCAGGGTCATTTTGGTGTATAATTTCCATACTTTTACAGTGTACAAGGCTTACAGATCCTCGAACGGGTAGTATCAGTAGCACTGGTACCGTTCGACCTAGGAGGAGTAAATATTTTCTCCTCGTGACTTGCAGAATAACACGAATATTAAGAGGATTGCAGTTGAGCTTTCAACATGGCCGGAAGGATACGACGTAATATATAATATGACGGTGCCTTGGATGGGTTCGCAACTACACGAAACGATTTGCCCCCTTACCAGTGATAAGTCCAATATGGTCGCATGCATGTCGCAGTGACCTTCATATAGAAAAGGCATACAATAACGAACGTCTAATGAAGGGAAGAGAAAAGTGTTTATCTTGCATCAGTACATTGGTGTGCGCATCTGATTTGGATATAAGTCATAATGAGTGGCATTTGCACTAACGAATGACGCGGTTAAGGATTTATAATCGGGATGCATTAGAGAATGTTTCAAGCGGGAAGAAGAGTGGGTACTTTTCCTTGTGCAAGGGTGGGCGCATATGTTTGCATCTACCTTTCCTCGAGCAAGTGTTTGCACATACGCTAAATACCAGAGCCGTTATCGAGCGAGACAATTGAACGTGTTTTATGCGTTAAGCAAGTCGACAGAATATAACAAGTTTTGTTACCAATGTTATCAAGTATAATATGATTGTCTTCTTAAGGATTCAATATTTATATGCATACATGCTTTCATGTTTATAATGTTTACATGCTAACATAAATTACTGCTTTCGATACATGCCCCGAACATAAAATGTAATTCATCTAAGTTCTAATAGCACGATCACCATATAAAACTATATGATTCACATGATTACTTAGTGTCGGTTTAGGCGAGTGGGTTAACCTTCTCACAAGTACAAGATGCGTATCGATCCCCCAATCCCCCAGGTACGAAAGATCGCTCGAACGTACCATAGGCATTGGAACTTGGGTTGGCAACATGCAGGTGTTCAATCGGGATGCGTGCTTGATATAATAAGACATGATGTATGGAACAATAGGATCCTTTGTAAGCAAGAGAGATCAAAGAGTGTTGTAAGCAAACTTAGCATATTCAATGGGGTTATTCAAGCTTTTGCAACCGCTATAATTATAAATAAAGAGCTTCGCTTTGCATACTCTGTGTGTTTTATTATGAATCTATATTTCTTTCGTTACAACTGGGTATTTTCTATGAAAACTATTATGTTTTATCTTTTTGCCTTGTGCGAGTGCAATCTATACTCGCACGACATCATGCCCGGGGGACGATTATCGACTTTACGAAGTCAGGGCATGCCACCCTCAATGGATTGACTCTTGATATAACATGGATCTTTTGTCCAGTCACATAGTAGCGCATCTTCTGTATGGCGAATACAAATGCAAGGCACTCATTTTCTACTGGGTTATACTTATGCTAGGCAACATCCATCATATGACTAAGGTAGTAAATTGCATGTTCATGACCTTCTTCATTCTTCTGTGCTAGCATCACACCTAAAGAATGATCCATCGTATGAACATACAAAAAAGAAAGGTTTTCCCACAAAGGAGGCCACCAACACTAGGGATTTATGAGATACTTTTTAATATCTTTGAATGCTCATTGTCATTCTTTATTCCATACGAAAGTCATATATTTCTTCCTGAGCTGAGTGAACGATTGACACCGCCCATAGAGGTTTGATATGAACCTTCTGATGTATACCAATCTTCCATAGAATCCTCCTACTTCCTTCAGATTCATTAGAGAAAATATTTCAAGGATAGCATTGACTTTGTCAAGGTCAAGATGTATGACTTTTGATGTTATAACGAATCCAAGAAATTTATTACTGGAGCCTCCGAGGAAAAACTTGGTTAGATTTATCTCGAGTTGGTGTGCATGCATTAGTTTGAACACCGTTGTCAAATCTTGAAGGTGATCCTACTTATGATGACTTTTGACAGCAATATCGTCCATATAGCATTCTACCACCTTGCATAAATATTCATGAAAAATTATGCTCATAGCTTGATGGAATTTCTCACTTATATTTTTTTACTCCAAAGGGCTTCACCGTATAGCAGTATACCCCAACAGTGCAAGGAATGATGTGTGCTTTTCACCATCCAGGAAAATTTTGATCTAATTGTACCCAGAGAAGCCATACATGAAGGACATTCACTCAAAGTCATAAGTATTATCGATCATGACATCAGTAATGGGCAAAGAGAACTCATCTTTTGGATAAGCAACATTCAGATTATGGTGGTTGATACAGACTCTAATCTTTCCTTTTTTTCTTTATCACTAGGACAATATTTGCAACCCAGTCAGGGTGTTGCTCTTCGTGAACGAAGCCGCTCCCTATCAGCTTTTTGATTTTGATTTCGATAGCTTCCATGACATGTGGACAAAATTGTCATCATTGTTTCTTGACTAGCTCAGCATTTTGGAAAATATTCTGCCGGTACATTTCTATCTGAGGATTCATCCTAGGCATGTCTTCGTAGCTTGAGGTAAAGACATCGATATATTCTAATAGAAGTTGTAAAAGAGATTGCTTCTCTTCTTCAGAAAAGTGCTGATGAAGATTGGCTTAGGTGATGACTCATATCCAAGGTCAACTTGGATGATTTCATGTTCAATAGGTAGTTCTCGGAGTCCAAACCTTAACTCCCACTGTGACTCCATCTTTTGAGCCCATGGATCAACTTCGAAGGGCTTTAATATTTGATCATCTTCTTCAGAAACTTGGTCTACTAACACCATATTGATAGACAATGCTCACTTGAAGATTTGACTAATACTTCCATCGAATCCCAAACAGAGGAATCTAATGAATGTGAATGGACTTCGTCTTCTGCTTTGTAGTTTTCAGGAGTTAGAGAAGGAGTGACATAACCCAGACCTCTACGTGTACGCTGGTAGTAGGTTTCAGGTTTGCCTTTCGGAGCAAAGTGTCATAACGGTAAACATCATAATTTGCCAAAGTTGAGACCTCTATAACTCTTTAATTTTAAGCCCATATTTTAGATGATGTTATTTACTGGTTGACTTTAGTGGTAAAGTTACATCTTTCATGTATCCCTTTCGGGGTCATTAGTAGGTACTTCCCTACGAGCATTAGCCATACCATAGATGACAGGCTTATCTCCTTTATTCCTTGCTGGAACACAAAAATAAGTATCCTTGTAGGGGAACAGGATGTTCCTCCATCGACATATGCAAATATGATTGAAAATACAAGGTAGACATGAACTCTTTAACAAACAGATCAATATCAGAGTAGTTCAAAAGATTTCATTTATTCATAAAGTACAATATTTCCTTCTTGGTTATTATATCATCGTGGGAATCAATATCTGGTTGCACATTTATGTACTCTTCGAGCATAAAATTGGCCCTAGCTTTAATCGCTGCTTTAGACAGGTCAACCATAAATGACTTATCAAGATTAGAATGACCAACTCGACGAAGATCGACAACAAAAGGTGTCGTATTCTAACATAAAGTAGTGAGGTCTACCACAAAAGGGTAGTCAGCTTCCTATTCAAGGTTTGCTCGACCAAGATCTACCACAAGTTGATAGTGTCATACCCCAGAACCATAATACTAGAGAGCGAGGGTAAACAAAGCCAGCTACAAATACCTGAGTACATAGGTACCCCCGATATGCGGTCACGACGGTCCAAAAGATAAGTGGGTGGAGTCTAACCTGCTATGATGTTAGTCCTAAGACAGACAAATCCTAGTATCTCAATCCAGCAACAATAAGTAACAAGAGTATATCATATATGAAAGTAAAGAGGTATCCCAAAATATATATCATATATAATCATAAAACTAGTGAACACAAAATACTGCACTAGCAAAGTACAAATATATATGATTAATATACCAGCCATGGTCTACTATATAAATCATGTTGACCGAAGTCAAAAAAAAAAGTCTCAAAATAAAAGGGCTGACACTGGACCTAGCAAACACTACAAAAATAAATTAGATAATGAGTGGTAAGGAAAAAAGAACCCACTCGTATGCCGGGGCCGCTGAACTACGAGTGCGGGTCATCCAGCGAATGATAGGGAGAATCCTCAGACTCTAACGGTAAATCTGGTCAAACAAAACTAATGGCGTCAGAACTCCAAATAGCAATTACCACAAGAAAGCCTAAGGTGAACAACAAAACCCACAACATAAAATAACAGTAATAAATAGATTCATAGCGAGACTCATTCGGTACCAGTGTGCTCATGTCAAAAATCGAGAAGTCTACAAATAAGTGATGAATAGAAATAAGCTAAAGAGCATAATAGAATGACAAGTGACGAGTGGTGTCACGCCCCAGTCCCAAAATGCCGAGGGACTGGAGATGCGCGGCAATGGCCAGCAGCACGCACCGATGGACAACCCAATTTAATGGATCCATCAGGACATGCTTAAGCTATAGTCTAGTAGGAAATAGAGCAATTGTTACAGGTCACAGACTAATCTAATCTCATCCACAATAGATAAACACAGAGTAACTGCCAGAAATAATGCAATAGAATAAATAAGCAAATCTCAATAAATATCTCGGGAAACAATCCGAGAATATGTCTGGTACAACAATTTCAAATAGACAGGTAATAATCAGCTGGAAATAGAAATAAATGACTACATACGGCCAATGCTCAGGAGAAGTCCTCTGGTGCGAGCTCGTCTTCAGGTCCTGGTATAGCTCCTGAAAGTGCTCTGGTATGGGGTATCTCTGGATGGATCTCTTCAGCTATACCTGGGGACATCATCCATTCCAGGTCCTCAGGGGACATAGCAAGGTACAGAAAATACAAGCCAAAATATAAGCAGTGCAGAAATAAATGAAACAGCAGGGTAAACTATGTAACCAGCTAAGTGATAAATGCAAGTTGAGAGCATCACCAGAACTCAGGCTGAGACTGCTACAAGCTCTGTGTCGGGGAGCCGGTAGCAGTAATAACACGTAAAGGGTCTAGCTCTGCTGGAGAGTCTACGACCTCACACTAATAGTATATATATATGAAAACAGCCTGTAGCCTGTGTGTCTCTCCCCACCCAATGTAATCACACGTCTCATGTCCATGACACGCAAGATCATAACTAATGCAGCAGTCATACAATGCCTAGGAATAAACTGTCCATGTCATACCTGTATCCTATACAGAATCATCGTGAATATCTCAAGAGGATTCTGTCTCATGAATAGTGTCAAGTGTCCTGGGTTTTGTTGTACTTGATAGGACAAGTACCAAGAGTAAGGGTATCGAATATCCATCTCTAAATGACGTACACAACACCGCGTACGGTGTTGGCACCCGACTATGAACGGACACTAGGTACGTCACACGTTTCCTAGGTTAAGCAGTTAAAACAAGTTTACATTTAAATCCACAAGAAATCAAGTAAAATACTATGTCAAGAAATACTGAGAATTGGCAAGCTTTACTTGCCCACTGATGCTAAATAAGTCCAGAAAATATGTAGCAAACTGCAGGGTTTGGCAAGGTACACTTGCCTGTGGTTCCGGCTCTGATTTCGGCTCTGACTTCAGTTGGATTTGCAGGCGGTACTCCGATTGCTGAAACAAACATCACCATCAGATCCAGAAAATATCAATCAGCTAGAAATGCCTGTCCTTGAGTCCAATTTGGAGACAAGGGCAAAAACGGCAGTTTTGGGTAAAAATTGGGTCCCCATGTGGGCCCGCTTTGCACCGAAAAACGTGTCAGGGTCAAAGGTCTCCAAATTCACCAAACTTAGTGTCAACAGGTCAAGAACGCTGATATGAACCCAACGGAACTTTCAGAATTGGATTCCGGTGAGCCGATCACAAAATCGCCCGTCGAGCGGGGCCTGTGGGGCCCACGACACGCGATTTTGTCAACGTTCTCAGAATTGAAACAAACTTGATCCACAGGACCAGCGTATCGCTACGAGTCCGATGGCATAAGTTTTGTCTCGATCCGACGTGTGAACACAAAGTTAGGACGCGTTCCAGAAAGTACGGATACAGGGCGATGTCCGCGGATACGCGTTGATCCCGGTGTGCACGCACACCCGAATCAGCTTTTGTGAAATCCCACACGTCCGTATCGACGATGAGCACGTATCTGTGAAGACCGCGCGCGACCAAGTCGTCCCGTTTGGCGGGGCGTACTCGGTTCCGGGGTGAAACAGGGTCTGGTTTTTCCTGTTTTTGGATCGCGGTGTGCGATCACCACAGGACGCGATGCCCCGAACGGTTTGTCCGGGCACCGAGAGGGTCATACAGGCTTCGCAACGCAATTTGCGGAATCGAAAACATAGCTACGAACAAAAAGATACACGCACCTGAAGAGGACCCGAAAACCAGGGTTCGAGTTGTGTCCGACACGTGTCCGACTCGTGTCGGACACAGGGGAAGAATCTAGGGTTAGGGTTTGGGAATCTGGCCGGAGAGCGGCGGCTGGGCTGCCAGGCTGAGGCGGAGGGGCCGGGCCTCTGCGGCGGAGGACGGCGAGGCGGCTGGGGGCTCGCCGGCGGTGGCGGCGCGGTCTGCCGGAGCTGCCGCTGTGCTGCTGCTGTTGCTGCGGTGGCCGGCGCCGGAGACGAAGGGGAGGAGGGAGGAGCAGGGGGAGGCTGACGGCGGCGAGGTGGCATCGACGGTGGAGGAAGGGCAGGGTGGTGGCGGTCCGGTGGCTGAGGCGGAGATCGGAGGAGGAGTATCAAGGGGCGGCCGGAGGGGTTAAATAGGGCGGAGGAGAGGGAGCGGGGCTGAGCGGGGCGGAGGTCGTGGGGGTGAGGGCCGGACGGAGCGGCGGGCGGCGCGGCCGGAGATGCGGGGAGCGGCGACAGAAGCGGGCGGTTGCGCGGGTCATGCGGGGAGGGGCTGTGCGGGTTTGCGGGTCGGGCGGAAGCGGGTTGGGCTGACCCGACCCGACCCGACCCGCTAGGCGAAGCGGATTCGGGTTCGGCTTCGGGTCGGGTTCGGTCGGGCGGACCCGACCCGACCTGATAGCCCAACGGGCTGGGTTTGGGCCCAATGGGCCGGGCCGAAAACAGTAATTAATAATAATAATAATAAAATCCATAAATAAATAATAAGTAAATAAATAATTAAATAAATAGTTTTAGGTGTTTTAAAAATAGGTCCGGGGTCCGATAAATTCTAAAAAAATTGTCCTAAGTCCAGTTTTTCATTTTACATCCAAAAATATTATTTTTATAATATTTTAATATCATTTATTATTAATTAAAATTTGTTGAATAATTAAAATCCTGTTTTTAAATTACAGAAAATTCACAGAAAATTCCAGAAAGTTGTGAAAAATCCAGTTTTTAAAATTTAAAAAAATCTTGGGATTTATAATCTACCCCCCTTAAGAGGATTGCGTCCTCGCAATCAAAGAATAACCGGTCAACAGAGATGACGCGGTCGCAAGCATCGTTCGAAAACACATCACAAGATACTTAGGGAAGTACCGTTTCCCTAACATTGAAAGTCATGCACTTCCAGAGAAAATCTAGTTGAAGCAAAAGATCTACAACTTTTATGAAAACCAGGTTATTATTTGCAATTTACTAGGTTGGGGCTGAGGTCACGAACCAATAGGCACGAACTATAACAAGACTAGAAACGGATAACTACGAATCACTTACGCGCATCAGCTACTCCATGAGTCTGCACGTCCTCCATGGTCTTCGCTGGAGCTTGTCCGTGTCCTTGTAGTTGATTCCTCTGCTGCTGTTGAGTCTGTTGGAAGAGTGTTGCCTGGGTTACCAAGGGTGGCCTCGGTATTGGTGAAGCTTACAATGATGGAGAGGCTGACCGTGGTGTTGGTAACACTTGCTGGTTACCTGTTGGTACTCTGTCTCGACGCTCAGGGCATTCTTTGAATAAATGCTGACTGGATCCGCAAGCTTTGCATAATCTCTTCTTTCGTCTGCACTCGTCCTCAGTGTGGCCTCGCCGGTGATAATATAGACAGACAGGTATTGCCGGTGGAGATGCTTCTGGTGGCTGGTGTATGTGAGACTTCCTTGCAATTTCTGCCTGTGGTACTACAGCTAGGGCTGATGAGGCGGGTTGAAGATTCGTCATTGCTTTCTCCCGATGCTGAGGACAATCCTTGGCCAAGTGTTCATTGGTTCCGCAAATCAGGCATAATCCTATCTTACGTCTGCACCCGCTCTCAATGTGGCCTTGTTTGTGACAATGTAGACAAGTGGGCAGTACTTTCGGAGATGCTTCGGGTGGCTGGTGGAGCCGAGACTTCTTTGGAGTTCCTTCCTGTGGTGTTCCGGCTAGTGTTGACGTGGCTGGTTGGTGAATCACCACTGGTTTCTCTCGACGTTCTGGGCAATCCCTTACCAAATGTTCCTGGGATCCACAAGATAGACATTGTCCCAGTCTGCGTCGGCATTCTTTAGCAAGGTGGCCTACCTTGCCACAGTAGTGACAAGTAGGAAGGAATGAGGCTCCTGATGCTGTTCTTGGTAGTGGATTTATCTGTGGTCGCTTTGCAGCTCTTTCTTGTTGTGATTGGTCTGGTGCTGACGCATACGGCCGCTTCTGGCTGGACTCGATCCTTGGGGTGCACTCCATGGGTCTTGCTGCAGTAAGGACGTCCTCGTCGAAGGCGGTTGCATTTGAACTGTTTGGCCTCCGTGACTCTGAGCTAGTTCTATCGATGGAGTTCTCCGATTGGTTTTGTTGAGCTTCTTGTTGCACCCTCTGATAGGCTTGCATCATTATGTAGAACATGCGGAACATCTGCTGTTCGTCCATAGGCGGTCCCAGTGGGAAGGAAGGCATCGATGGAGTAGGCTGTGTCGAGGGTGGAACGCCATCTTGATGGGTTATTGAGGCAGGCTGACTGGCTTGACTACCTTGTGATGATTGGCCTTCACCGATTGGGATCACATCGTCTTCTTGGGTAACCACAACGGTTTGTGGTGTTTCTGCATGGTCCTCGTTGCTGGCTTGTGGGTCCATTTCCATGTATCAAATATAAACGATGAGAGGCACACAGGAATCAAGGCAGGATGCAAGTTCAAATTAGTTCAAATATGATACAGATATCAAAAACGATTCAAGCAAGTGGATGAGATCCTAAAAACTTATCCTAGCTTTATTGCAGGCCTGTTCGGTCCCTAAGTTGAAACCGAACAATTTAGTCGTAGACCTGCATGGGCCACCACAAAAACCATGTCACGTCCCAGTCCTAAAATGCCGAGGGACTGGAGATGCGCGGCAATGGCCAGCAGCACGCACCGATGGACAACTCAATTTAATAGATCCATCAGCGCATGCTTAAGCTGTAGTCTAGCAGGAAATAGAGCAATTGTTACATGTCACAGACTAATCTAATCTCATCCACAATAGATAAACACAGAGTAACTGCCAGAAATAATGCAATAGAATAAATAAGCAAATCTCAATAAATATCTCGGAAAATAATACGAGAATATGTCTAGTACAACAATTTCAAATATACAGGTAATAATCAGCTGGAAATAGAAATAAACGACTACATACGACCAATGCTCAGGAGAAGTCCTCTGGTGCGAGCTCGTCTTCAGGTCCTGGTACAGCTCCTGGAAGTGCTCTGGTACAGGGTATCTCTGGATGGATCTTTTCAGCTATACCTGGGACATCATCCATTCCAGGTGCTCAGGGGACATAGCAAGGTACAGAAAATACAAGCCAAAATATAAGCAGTGCAGAAATAAATGAAACAGCAGGATAAACTATGTAACCAGCTAAGTGATAAATGCAAGTTTAGAGCATCACCAGATCTCAGGCTGAGACCGCTACAAGCTCTGTGTCGGGGAGCCGGGTAGCAGTAATAACACGTAAAGGGTCTAGCTCTGCTGGAGAGTCTACGACCTCACACTAATAGTATATATATATGAAAATAGCCTGTAGCCTGTGTGTCTCTCTCCACCCAATGTAATCGCACGTCTCATATCCATGACACGCAAGATCATAACTAATGCAGCAGTCATACAATGCCTAGGAATAAACTGTCCATGTCATACCTGTATCCTATACAGAATCATCGTGAATATCTCAAGAGGATTCTGTCTCAAGAATAGTGTCAAGTGTCCTGGGTTTTGTTGTACTTGATAGGACAAGTACCAAGAGTAAGGGTATCGAATATCCATCTCTAAATAACGTACCCAACACCGCGTACGGTGTTGGCACCCGACTATGAACGGACACTAGGTACGTCACACGTTTCCTAGGTTAAGCAGTTAAAACAAGTTTACATTTAAATCCACAAAAAATCAAGTAAAATACTATGTCAAGAATTACTGAGAATTGGCAAGCTTTACTTGCCCACTGATGCTAAATAAGTCCAGAAAATATGTAGCAAACTGCAGGGTTTGGCAAGGTACACTTGCCTGTGGTTCCGGCTCTGATTTCGGCTCTGACTTCATTTGGATTTGCAGGCGGTACTCCGGTTGCTGAAACAAACATCACCATCAGATCCAAAAAATATCAATCAGCTAAAAATGCCTGTCCTTGAGTCCAATTTGGAGACAAGGGCAAAAACGACAGTTTCGGATCAAAATGGGGTCCCCATGTGGGCCCGCTTTGCACCAAAAAATGTGTCAAGGTCAAAGGTCTCTAAATTCACCAAACTTAGTGTCAACAGGTCAGGAACGCTGATACGAACCCAACGGAACTTTCAGAATTGGATTCCGGTGAGCCGATCACAAAATCGCCCGTCGAGCGGGGCCTGTGGGGCCCACGACACGCGATTTTGTCAACGTTCTCAGAATCGAACCAAACTTGACCCACAGGACCAGCGTATCGCTATGAGTCCGATGGCGCAAGTTTCGTCTCGATCCGACGTGTGTACACAAAGTTAGGGCACGTTCCAGAAAGTACGGATACGGGGCGATGTCCGGGGATACGCGTTGATCCCGGTGTGCACGCACACCCGAATCAGCTTCTGCGAATTCCCACACGTCCGTATCGACGATAAGCACGTATCTGTAAAGACCGCGTACGACCAAATCATCCAGTTTGGCGGGGCGTACTCGGTTCCGGGGTAAAACAGGGTCTAGTTTTTCCTATTTTTGGATCACAGTGTGCGATCACCACAGGACGCGATGCCTCGAACGGTTTGTCCGGGCAACGAGAGGGTCATACAGGCTTCGCAACGCAATTTGCGGAATCGAAAACAGAGCTACGAACAAAAAGATACACGCACCTGAAGAGGACCCGAAAACCAGGGTTCGAGTTGTGTCCGACACGTGTCCGACTCGTGTCGGACACAGGGGAAGAATCTAGGGTTAGGGTTTGGGAATCTGGCCGAAGAGCGGCGGCTGGGTGGCCAGGCTGAGGCGGAGGGGCCGGGCCTCTGCGGCGGAGGGCGGCGAGGCGGCGGCGGCGCGGTCTGCCGGAGCTGCCGCTGTGCTGTTGCTGTTGCTGCGGTGGCCGGCGCCGGAGACGAAGGGGAGGAGGGAGGAGCAGGGGGAGGCTGACGGCGGTGAGGTGGCGCCGACGGTGGAGGAAGGGCAGGGTGGTGGTTGTCCGGTGGCTGAGGCGGAGATCGGAGGAGGAGTTTCAAGGGGCGGCCGGAGGGGTTAAATAGGGCGGAGGAGAGGGAGCGGGGCCGAACGGGGCGGAGGTCGTGGGGTTGAGGGCCGGACGGAGCGGCCGGCGGCGCGGCCGGAGGCGCGAGGAGCGGCGGCAGAAGCGGGCGGTTGCGCGGGTCGTGCGGGGAGGGGCTGTGCGGGTTTGCGGGTCGGGCGGAAGCGGGTTGGGCTGACCCGACCCGACCCGCTAGGCGAAGCGGATTCGGGTTCGGCTTCGGGTCGGGTTCGGTCGGGCGGACCCGACCCGACCCGATAGCCCAACGGGCTGGGTTTGGGCTCAATGGGCCGGGCCGAAAACAGTAATTAATAATAATAATAATAAAATCCATAAATAAATAATAAGTAAATAAATAATTAAATAAATAGTTTTAGGTGTTTTAAAAATAGGTCCGGGGTCCGATAATTTCCAGAAAAATTGTCCTAAGTCCAGTTTTTCATTTTACATCCAAAAATATTATTTTCATAATATTTTAATATCATTTATTATCAATTAAAAATTGTTGAATAATTAAAACCCTGTTTTTAAATTACAAAAAATTCTCAGAAAATTCCAGAAAGTTGTGAAAAATCCAGTTTTTAAAATTTTGAAAAATCAGGGGGTTTACAAGTGGGAGCTTAGAAACTATTCTGGACCAGACTATAACCCTTAAATCAAACAAGGACCAGGGTTGCAGTCCATTTCCCGAGCAGAACTTGGTCTCTAGCCACTCACCACCACATGACAAGAAACAAACATATAAAGTAAATTCAACCACAAATACATGGTTAATCAATCCCTACGTCTTGATATCATTAACTAAATAGGATTATCACAAACTGAATTACTAGTATGCAAGTTAAGGAAATTCGCTACTACCTAACTGTAGATACTCGGGTAGCCAAGGGGGTGGCAACGGTATGAGACATACAGATTTATAAACAACCATTAGGATCATTCAATAGTAAATAAATATCTAATAAGAAAACATATCAATACTTAGTGGTGCTATCAACACATAATCAATAGTGGTTAGGGGCCAATGCCAATCGAGGTTATCCCTGCCACCGTAGGGGCCCATAGTGACCCGAGTCACTGGTAGCGCGAAATATCCTCCCCTCCCAATGATCTATATGAGTTTACTAGTAAATTGTCTGACAAGATTTATTTCCAATTCTTAAGTCGTAGATACTCGAGAATAGTCATAAAATGACGAGACATGGGTACGGGCCATTTGCGAGTTATCACTAAAATTTTTATCATATCTCAAAATACGCGATACAATGGACAATACTCACACTCAATTGTCCAATGCTAATGTAACACACTGTTTTTTAAAAATTTTAAAAAAAAAATCTGGATTTTTTTTGGTAATTTTAATTTATTATTAAAAATGTCCTTCATGGATTAATATTTTTATGGATTAAATTAATTATTAAAATATGACAAAAAATATATATATTTGGGTGTATTATTAATTATTGGATGTTGTGTAATTTTTCTGGAATTTATTGGGCTCAAAAACTATTTTTAAATGGCTAAAAACCCCTATTTTATTTAAACCGGGTTGAACCGGACCTAATTGAACCGAACTGAACCGATCTAAACCCACTCAAACCCAACTGACCCAAACCCTAACCTAATGGGTCGGGTTCTACCAGTACCCGACCCGACCCGACACGACACGCTAGCCCGCTAGCCTTTCCCCCACTCCCCCGACACCACGATCCCCCGCCCACTCCGCCGGCACGACCGCCCACGTCTCCCGCCGCCGACTCCGCGGCCACCCCTACGACCCCACGACCCCTGGCGACCCTCACCCCCGCTCTACCGCCTCTCCCCTGTATAAACCCCTCCCGCGGCTCCTCTACCACCCTTACAACCATCCGACCGCCCCCGCGACTTCCTCGACTGCCGATAACCACCGCAACCACCCCCACCGAGCTTCCCGGCCCACTAATGACCCACGGCTGACCCGCCAGCAGCCGAGCAGCCCAGCAGCCGCCGCCGCCGCCATGCCCCGCCGAGCCGCATCCTTTCACATCAGTGAGGTACCCCTCTTCTAGCTCTCGTATCTCCCTGTGTGTTGATCCAAATTTTGTTCTGTCAAATCCTGTGCGAAGACCGCATGAACCTCTCGAAACTCGTGTAACTCGTTCAGGGTATCGCATCCTGTGTCGGTGGCAAACCGCGACGCAAAAACAGGAAAAAACCCCCAATTTTTGAAAATTCTGAAATTTTCCCGAACTCGCAAGTTCACGACCGTTTTGCGAGCAACCTGTTAACTATTTCTGAAATCCACTTGAACAGTAATTTAGACCTTATATCCAAGTTTTAAACCATGTAATTAGTTTAATTTATGGTGTTGTAGATTATGATTTATTCGAGGGTAAAAATGACCAAAAACTTGGTCTTTTAAAACCCTAATTTTCTCGGAACTGGGTGCGCCCCACTAAACGAGGTGACTTGGTTGCGTTCAAATTTCACCAAAAGGTACACACCGTTAATACAGATGTGTGGGATTTTGTGAAAGTTGATTTGGATGTGCGTGCACACCGAAATCAACGCATATCCGTCGACAACGCCCCATATCGGCCCTATTCTGAAACTTGTTGTAACTTCGTATATGCTTGTCGTTTCGAAATAAAACTTGCGCCATCGGATTCATAGAATTTTTCTGGTCCTGTGACCCAAGTTTGGTTCGATTCTGAGAACGTTGACAAAATCCCGTATCGTGGGCCCTACGGCTCCACTTGACGGGCAATTTTGTGATCGGCTCATCGAAATCCAGTTCTGGATATTCTGTTGGATTCGTATAATCGTTCTGGACTTATAGACACTAAGTTTGACGAATTTGGAGAACTTTGTCTCTGGCACATTTTTCGGTGCGAAGTGGGCCACATGTGGACCCCACTTTGACCAAAACTATCAATTTTGCCCCTGTGTCCAAATTAAACTTATGGATAGGCAATCCTAGCTATTTTATATCTTCTGAGAGTGATGGTAATGTTTGTTTCAGCATCCGGAGGCGTTCCTGAAGTTTCTACATATACCGGAGCAACTGTAGGAGTCCAAACCCCAAACAAGTGTACCTTGCCAACTTGCAGTTATTCCTGTTATAGTATTTGTTTGAGTTCTTTGTATATATATATATATACTCTTGATATATCTATTCAACCTAGGACCATGTGATATTGCTTAGCGTTCGAATAATATTCGGGTGCCAACGCCGTACGCGGAGTTGTGTAACGTCACACAGAGATTGATATCGTGACCCTATATATCTTCGTGCTTGCATTATCGAGTACGTCATACCATAGGACACTTGACAATGTTCATGGGACAGAATCTTCCTAAGATATTCATGGTGATTCTGTATAGGTTACATGATTCGTGACATAGATATTATATATGCTTAGCTATCATTATGACTCACTGCATCAGTTAGAGGTCATGATCTTGCGTGACATGAACATGAGACATTGTGGACATGAGACGTGTGATTGCATTGTGTGGGGAAAGCTTTACCATACTAAAGGTTGATTATATTATATATATATATTACATTACTGGAGGTACCTTAGACTCTGTCTTTGGCACATTTACTGGCCCTACGAGAAAATGCTGCTATGGGTTTTCCTGACACAGAGCCTATAGTAGTCTCAGCCTGAGTATGATTAATGCTCTCATTTGCATATCACATAGTTGGTTACATAGTTTTCCCTGCTGATATATTTATACTGCATTTATTTGGCATGCTGTTTCTTGTACCTTGTTACGTCCTTCCGAGGACCTGGTCCCTTGCCAGTTTTGCAGCATAGACCGTTGTGGAGCTTGCCCGGAGTTGCTGATGTGTGTTGATTTATCTTGCAGGAATTGGTGCTAGGTACTTATATCATTTCTTCCGAAGTCATGGTTATTATTCATATTGTTTATTCATCTGCTGATATAGCCTAGTTTTATAGACTCATATTCTTTTCTCGAGTCTATTCGAGCTTACGGGTTACTGGCGGCCGACTTTAGCACATGTAGCTCATTCTTGTATATTTTGTTTATTATTAATTGAGGTATAGATATTCATAGTTACTTGATTATATAGATAGTGACCATTCTACCATAGCTCATACATACTCGAATCGGACCGGAGGCTGGTCGAATGCGTAGCTGGAATGTTACATATTCCTAGTCCTACGTATTTTGGGACTGGGACATGACATATTTTTGTGGTAGCCCATGCAGGTCCTAATTAAATCGTTTCGGTTACTTTCTGATACCGAGCGAGCCTGTAATCAAAGTTAGCAGTGTTAGCATCTTAATCCATAACTGACTTGAAAATTCTTTAGCATTTCATTATCGACCTTGAACTTCATAAATTGTACTCTTTTAATCCCCTCGACATCCTTATTATTGTTTATCATCTCTTTCTATTTCAGAGAGATGAATTTTCGTGCACGGTGGTTCCTCCAGAAGGGGATCCTTGTCAAGGCGGAAGAAGATATGCTGGATATAAATTTTGAGAAGACGGTTACCTTTAGTAGGATAGTAGATGGGTTATTACTATATGCTAGAGTTAGTGTAAATTTTAGCATAAGAATTAAATATAGTATCAGAGGCCTAGAACTAATAAAACCTTACTCTTGCATAAAGGTAGCAAGTAATCTGAAAGTATTGGAAGAGAGGATAGAGGGTTTGATTCTAATGCACCAGAATACTTTAGGGAATACATAGCTTGATGCAAGGGATTAGATGTGGCTCATGATGGTGATACAAGGAATTACATTATAACCTTAAGAAAATGGAACCTTGCATAGCAGGCCATAATGGTTAAATCCTTAGTTGTCTTATGACTTTTAGTATCAAAATTAGATCTTATGCCCCAACTGTTACATCCAGACTATTTGTGCCGAAGAAGGATGGGACAGTACGCCTGTGTATTAACTACAGGGCACTGAACGCTGTAACCATCAAGAACCGGTATCCCTTGCCACACATTGACCAGTTGAGTGGAGCGAGTATATTCTCAAATATAGATCTTAGATTCGGTTATCACCAGATTAGAGTGCGTAGAGAGGATATACAGAAAATAGCCTTCAGGACCAAGTATGGACACTATGAGTTCTTAGTTATGTCGTTTGGGTTAACCAACACGCCAGTTGTGTTCAAGAGTTTGATGAACGGATTTTTTTATACCAGGACAAGTTAGTGGTTGCGTATTGATGATATCTTAATATATTCCAAGAGCCATGCAGAGCACGGGCAGCACTCTTTCAGTAGGCCCAACAACAGAAGAGGGCACCACCGCAAGGGCGTGGACAGGCTTTTGCAATGACAGTGGAGGACGTACAGACTCGAGAAATAGCGAATACGAGCAAGATTTGAGTTATTCATATCTATCTATTCCTAGTAATGCCATAGCACGTGCCTGTTAATTCCTTTCCTTAGCCTTAAACCTAGTATTTTGAACTTGTTAGTGATTGATACCTAAGTTTTCCTAAGTTGTAGATTTCTTTACTCTATCCAGATTCCTTTACTCTTGAATTACTTATCTAGAAAAATGTTTTCCTATGTGTTCCACTTGATCCTCACACTTTTCCTTCGATTTCTCTTTAATTAAGATTCTTTATCCTTTGTCTTGCTTCAAACATGCCTTGCAACCGCGTCATCTCTGCTGTCAGTTATTTTCTTAATTGCGAGGACGCAATTATTTTAAGGTGGGTAGATTGTAATACCCTTTTTAAAAAAATTTAAAAAATAAATTTTCTAGATTTTTTCGGTAATTTTTAATTAATTATTAAAAATGTCCTTCATGGATTAATATTTTTATGGATTAAATTAATTATTAAAATATTACAAAAAATTATATTTTTGGGTGTATTATTAATTATTGGATGTTGTGTAATTTTTTTGAAATTTATTGGGCTCAAAAACTATTTTTAAATGGCTAAAAACCCCTATTTTAATTAAACTGGATTAAACTGGGTTGAACCAGACCTAATTGAACCGAACCGAACCGGTCTAAACTCACTCAAACCCAACTGACCCAAACCCTAACCTAAAGGGTTGGGTCCTACCCGTACCCGACCCAACCCGCTAGCCCGCTAACCTTTCCCCCACTCCCCCGACAACACGATCCTCCGCCCCCTCCGCTGGCACGATCGCCTACGTCTCCCGCCGCTGACTCCGCGGCCACCCCCACGACCCCTGGCGACCCTCACCCCCGCTATACCGCCCCTCCCCTATATAAACCCCTCCCGCGGCTCCTCCACCACCCTCACAACCATGCGACCGCCCCTGCGACTTCCCCGACCGCCGACGAACCTCCGCGACTTCCCCGACCGCCGACGAACCACCGCGACCACCCCCGCCGAGCTTCCCGGCCCACCGATGACCCACGACCGACCCTCTAGAAGCCGAGCAGCCCAGCAGCCGCCGCCGCCGTGCCCTGCCGCGCCACGTCCTTTCACATCAGTGAGGTACCCCTCTTCTAGCTCTCGTATCTTCCGGTGTGTTGATCCAAATTCTGTTCTGTTGAATCCTGTGCGAAGGCCGTACGACCCTCTCAAAATCCGTACAACTCGTTTGGGGTATCGCGTCCTGTGTGGATCGTAAATCGCGATGCAAAAATAGGAAAAAAAGCCCCATTTCTGAAAATTTAGAAATCGTCCCGAACTCGCAAGTTCACGACCGTTTTGCGTGCAACCTGTTAACTATTTCTAAAATCCACTTGAACAGTAATTTAGACCTTATAACCAAGTTTTAAACCCTGTAATTAGTTTAATTTAGGGTATTGTAGATTGTGATTTATTCGAGGGTAAAAATGACCAAAGACTTGGTCTTTTAAAATCTTGATTTTCCCGGAACTGGGTGCGCCTAGCTAAACGAGGCAACTTAATCGCGTACGAATTTTACCAAAATGTGCACACCATTAATACGGACGTGTAGGATTTTACGGAAGTTGATTTGGATGTACGTGCATACCGGAATCAACGCGTATCCGTCGACAACGCCCCGTATCGGTCTTGTTCTAAAATTTATTGTAACTTTGTGTGTGCTCGTCGTTTCGAAATAAAACTTACACCAATGAATTCATAGTATTTTTCTGGTCTTGTGACTTAAGTTTGGTTCGATTCTGAGAACGTTGACAAAATTCCGTATCGTGGGCCCCACGGTTCTACTTGATGGGCGGTTTTGTGATCGGCTTATCGGAATCCAGTTCTAGATATTCCGTTGGGTTCGTATCATCATTTTAGACTTGTAGACACTAAGTTTGACAAATTTGGAGAACTTTGTCTCTGGCATATTTTTCGGTGCAAAGTGGGCCACATGTGGACCCTACTTTGACCAGAAACTATCAATTTTGCCCCTGTGTCCAAATTGGACTTATGGACAGGCAATCCTAGCTATTTTATATCTTCTGAGAGTGATGATAATATTTGTTTCAGCATCCGGAGGCGTTCCTGAAGATTCTACGTACACCGGAGCAACTAAAGGAGTCCAAACCCCAAGCAAGTGTACCTTGCCAACTTGTAGTGTGATTCCTGTTATAGTATTTATTTGAGTTCTTTGTATATATATATATATATATATATATATATATATATATATATATACTAGTATATACGCACGTGCGTTGCACATATTTTATATTACTTAAATAAAAATAGTTTATTAAAAGAGCAACCAACAATTTCTTAATTTTATTATAGGTGGAAATATAATAGAAAAAGTTGGGAGAAATTAAATGACGAAAATATGAAATATTTATCTTATCTCTTGGGTTCATGTGCCTACTTTGCTTGCATACTTTATTAACTTTTGTTTTATCCTTCAAACTACCTACTTTGCATGCATGCATATCTTTATTTTTTTAACTATCATTCCCCAAGTTGCCTCATGCATGCATACATACATTTAATATGCATTTAATTACTGTTTTTAATTACTTAGATATCCTTATCAACATTAATACATATTGAAATGTAATGAAGGGTATTTTTGGAACGAAAAACTTTCACGGTGAAGCCTAGTTTTGGCATTATATAGTAGAATATATATATATATATATATATATATATATATATATATATATATATATATATATATACTCTTGATATATATCTGTTCAACCTAGGACCATGTGACATTGCTTAGCGTCCGAATAATATTCGGGTGCCAACGCTGTACGCGGAGTTGTGTAACGTCACCTAGAGATTGATATCGTGACCCTATATATCTTCGTGCGAGTACGTCATACCATAGGACACTTAACACTGTTCATGAGACAGAATCTTTCTGAGATATTCATGGTGATTCTGTATAGGTTACATAATTCGTGACATAGATATTACATATGCTTAGCTATCATTATGACTCTTTGCATCAGTTAGAGGTTATGATCCTGCGTGACATGGACATGAGACGTCGTGGACATGAGACGTGTGATTATATTGGGTGGGGAGAGTTTTACCATACTAAAGACTGATTATATTATATATATATTACATTACTGGAGGTGCCTTAGACTCTGTCTTTGGCACATTTACTGGCCCTTTGAGAAAATGCTGCTATGGGTATCCCCGACACAAAGCCTATAGTAGTCTCAGCCTGAGTATGATTAATGCTCTCATTTGCATATCACATAACTAGTTACATAGTTTGCCCTGCAGATATATTTATACTGCATTTATTTTGGCATGCTATTTCTTGTACCTTGTTACGTTCCTCTGAGGACCTGGTCCCTTGCCAGTTTTGCAGCATAGACCCTTGTGGAGCCTACCCGAAGTTGCTGATGTGTGTTGATTTATCTTGCAGGAATTGGTGCTAGATACTTATATCATCTCTTCCGAAGTCATGTTTATTATTCATATTATTTATTTATCTGCTGATATAGCCTAGTTTTATAGACTCATATTTCTTTCTCGAGTCTATTCGAGCTTATGGGTTACTGGCGGCCGACTTTAGCACATGTAGCTCATTCTTATATATTTCGTTCATTGTGGATTGAGGTATAGATATTCATAGTTACTTGATTATATAGATAGTGGCCATTTTAGCACAGCTTATACGTATTCGAATCAGACCGGAGACTGGTCGAATGCGTAGTTGGCATGTTACGTATTTCTAGTCCTACGTATTTTAGGACTGGGGCGTGACAGCTAAGATGCAATAGATTTAACACTCAACAATATATTCCACGGTGTTGTAAAGAACATGAACTCGTGTCAAGCATATAGGTAAAACAACTTTCCAAACATATATAAAGTCATAATATTATTGTTAGAAATAAAAATAGTCGAAGAAAATAGCAAGAACGGACAAAGGGCAAAAACGGACCAAACAGCCCAAAATAGCCTAATTCAGCCAAAACAACCAAATTCAGATTATCTAGGTAATTTTTGCGGATTACCAGTAAAAGATCCGATATGCTCCAGTATGTTTCGCGGTGAAAATTTGGAAGATCTGTCGGAATTCCTCATATTACCTTCAGATTTTCCGAATAGTCACAACAACCGAAACAAGAAATTTTTAAATTTTGTTTCGGCCATAAAAATATCATTTTTACTCAAAATTTGATGTTTCAAAGGTCAAAATTGCATGAAATCAAATTTCCTACAATATGGGAGCATTATATCCTGAGGTTTAAAAGTTGAATTCCTCGAAATACTCCATATTAATAGATTTTTGGGAGGAAAAACTCAAAACTAACGACCAAAACCAAAAATACCTTATACAAATGATGTAAACAATTTGAAGAGAAATATTTTTGACTATATCTAAGCAAGAAGATCAAAAAAAAACAAAAATACAAGAAAATAAGGTTATCACTTTGAGCAAGTTGTACTTACCTAGGTTAAGATCCTAGCCTAATTCTTCTACTCCACCACCAAGAGGGGTTCAGAAATCACACTCTCAGACCTCAAGGCCAAGATCCAAGCTAAAATCCCAAGCAAGAATATTGGAGATGAAAGGAAGAGAGAAAAACAAATAAAGAGAGAAGAACAAATAAAGAGAGAGAAGAAAGAAAATAACGAGGCTTATATAGATAAAGAGAATTAATCGAGACTGTTTGATCTGCCTTGTCAATGATCCACGTCACTTCCCAAATCAATCTCCTCCACTCAAAAGAAAACCAAAAAACCAATGGATAATTGGGTGCTTCAGAACCAAGAAATCAATGGATGAAAGGATGCATCAATACTATCCGCTAGGGAAAAAAATATCCTTGATGGAATTCTAGCAGAGTTACATGGAATGCCGATGGAAGATCCGAAAGAAAAAAAAAATTCCCACTTCAAAAAATTTTCCACTTCAAATTTTTTTAAGGTTCTCCATTCTCCGCATGGGTCCTAACACGGGTCTTTGGCAATGCCAAAATGTATTGTACTAGTCTAGGACAGTCTAACAAGGACAAATATAATCCAAAAACACATGAATACGATAAACAAAAATATGCGAGAATACAAATCACAATATAAGTTCTATTTTCAAGAAAAAATTAAAATATTAAAAATCCAGAAATTCAAAATCCGAGAATGAATGTGACAACTCTACCCTCCTTAAAAATTTTTTTTCTTGAATTTTACTAAAATACGGGTGAGTAGATAACGCAGGCTAGAACAAGCTCAGGATGAAAAAATAAACATAACTCATCGAAAACAAAGTATATTACGTAAACAATAACAGTGAAGAATTAAAATAAATATATAAAATAATAAATATATGCGTAAATACGTATATAATACAAGAAAAGAAGAGAACTAGGAGGTATATGAAATAATATACTCCTGAGTCAGTTGAGTATGGATCAGTCCTAGCTGTCCTACGCTGACTCACAAAATGGACAAGGGTCAAGTCTCGAGGTAAGTCGGTACCAATGACTCAGCCGAAGACATGACTCTGATCCATGATGAACCTTCATAGTCGGGATACATAATGGATATCGCGTATCACAAGATACAGAGACAGAAGAGTGGGACAAGAAACTCGCATTCACTTAATGAAGATAACGAGTAGACCATTGTACTCTGAGTGTAGTAAAATACAAGGTTGTCGCAGTTTATAAGAATAAGAATAATTAAAAGAAAGGCTCAGAATATTACCTATAATCTGGCCACCCTCGACCAAAAGCACATGCAAACTCATGTCAAATCAAGCACACTCATGTCTTGGGGCTACTTCTCTAGTCTGATACTGGCTCGGCCCAACCTGTTAGGCTTAGGCATATTGCACTAGATGCTGACAATAAAACTGCTGAGACTACGTCGGAAGAGGATGCTGAGCAAGGTCAGACTTCCTCTACTGGTCCCCTCTATCCTTCAATCGCCAATGGCACTGGGAACTGACAAAAACTTTGGACGTCTACGAGGAAAAGACCCAATCATATGATCATACGCCCCACACCTGAGACACAGACCATTGTCTATCCTATAATGAGCTACGACTTGCCCTGGCTTATCATAGTAGGCATACCCTGACTACACTGACCGCTTGGACTGCTGCACTGATACTATTATTGGAGCTGACGATACTGCCTGACGAGAAGCTCGATAATCTTGAGCTTTGACTGTTGGGGCTGGAGTTAAGGACTGAATGGTAATGCCCTTCATGGCTAAGTGGGACCTCTTCTGCCTTTGACCCTCTCTGCCAACCTCTGACTGGCAAGCTTTATAGACCTAACTGCCCTAAAAACTATATTGAGTGTGGTATAACAATGGCCCACCATAAGCAGTTGGAGATCCAAGTACAAGCCCTGCTCAAACCTTCTAGCTCTATCATCCTCGATAGCTACCATATGTGATAGAAATAGGCTGATCCTACAGAACTCTATCGTATATTGATCAACGGTCCTCGTTTGCTGACGAAGGTTAGTAAACTGCTGATGGAGCTAGAACTTGGCTGTAGTATGGTAGAATTCTCCTGGAAGCGCTCCTTAAAGTCTCCAAAGCAATAGGCTTCAGAAGAGACATCTCCTGTCCTAACCACCAATCTCAAGAAATATTTAAAAATTGAAGCTTCACCACTACTATCTTGTCCTCTACTCGAGTCTGCCTGCCTCCATAAGAGCCTCTGTATCTTGGAACCAAGGATCCACAGATACTGTATCCTCAGTACTAAAGAACTGGGCCGTACATAGACAATTGAAGTTGGAATCTGAGTTATGAATTATCATCCATTCGACTCCAAGGCTACTGTGACTCCCGAACATAGGGTGTTGTTGTTACGCTCCTAGCCTTGTTACAACTGTTGGTATAATTGAGCTACCTCTTGTTGGACTTTAATCTCCTACTGATGGCCTGTTGTTGTTGTTGCTGTTGCCGTTGCCATTGTCGTTACATCTTTATCATGCTTCTCATCATCTTGAGTATGGCATGCTGATCTAATTATGTTGGATGTACGAAAGGGACTGATGGAACTGGTTGGGCTGGCTGAACTGACTAGGCAGGATAACTGAGCTATTAACTGATGCTAGGATAGTGCTGGCACCTGACCCTGAGAAGGTGAGATCTGATGTTGGCCTGCTGCTTGAATTGTAGGAGAAGACTGAGCAACGGAATCCTCGGAAGAAGAAGCAGGTGATGTGCCCCTGACAGGTAAGGACACGGAATATCAATAATAGACAGGAACAAAGCAAGGATATATCAAGCATATTAACAGTTCAAAGAAAGCAGGAAGAGAAATAAGCCAGTGGAGATTAACTAAAAGAAAATATTAGGATTGAGATTCTAACAAGATGAATCTCCTATAAGTCTAAAAAATAGACCTGCATGGGATACCACTAAAACCTTGTCACACCCTAGAACCAGAATACTGAGAGCGGTGGTAGACAAAGTTAGCTACGTGTACTTGAGTACTTAGGTATACTGAGATAAGGTCACGGATGTCCAAAAGACAAGTGGGAGGACTCTAACATACTCTAACATCAATCCTAAGGCCGATAAATTCTAGTATCTCAATCCAGCAATAATAAATAATAAGAGTATATTATACATGAAAATAAAGATGTATCCCAAAATACACATCATATATGATCATAAAACTAATGAATACACAATGATGCACTAGCAAAGTACAAATATACATGATTAATATACCAGCCATGATCTAATATATACATCATGTTCACCAAAGTCAGAGAAAAAGTCTCAAAATAAAAGGGCTAACACTAACCCTAGCAAACACCACCAAAATAAAGTAGATAATGAGTGGTAAGGAAAAACGAAACCACTCACGTGTCGGGACCGTTGAACTATGGGTGCGGGCTATCTAGCAAAAGATAGGGAGAATCCTCAAGCTCTAACGGTAAATCTGGTCAAACAAAACTAGTGGGGTCAGAACCCCAAATAACAAGTACCACAAGGAAGCCCAAGGTGAATAAAAAAACCCACAACATGCAACAATGATAATTAATAGATGCGTATCAAGATGCGTGCTGTACCAATGAACCTATGTCAAAAATAAAGAAGTATGCAAATAGATGTTGGACAGGAACAAGCTAAAGAGCATAATAGAATGACAAGTGAGAAGAGAGAGCTTAGGAACTACTCTAGAACCAAACTATAACCCTTAAACCAAATAAGGACCAGGATTACAGACCATTTTTTGAGCATAAATTAGCCTCTAGCCACTCACCAACACATGACAAGAAACAAACATATAAAGTAAACGCAACCACAAATACACAGTCAATCAATCCCTACGGCTTGATATCATTAACTTAATAGTGTTATCACAAGCCTAATTACTAGTATGTAAGTTGATGAACTTCTTTACCAACTAACTACAGAAACTCGGGTGGCTAAAGGGGCGATGACGTTATGAGACATACAGAAATATAAACAACCATCAGGATCAGTCAATAGTAAATAAATATCTACTTAGAAAATATATCATTACTCAGTAGTGACATCAGCACATAATCAGTAGTGGTCAGGAGCCACGTCGATCGGGATTATCCCTGCCACTGCCCATAGCGACCCGAGTTAGTGGTAGCACAAAATATCCTCCCCTTTCAATGCTAGTCAATTGTCCTACAAGATTCATTTCCAATTATCAAGTCATGGACACCTGAGAATTGTCCTTAAATGACGAGCCATGGGTAGGAGTCATTTGCGGGTTATCATTGGCAAATTTTTTCATATCTTACACATACGCAATACAATGGACAATACTCACACTTGATTGTCCAATGCCAAGATGCAATATATTTAACACAGAATGATATATTCCATGGTAGTGTAAAGAATATGAACTCGTGTCAAGCATATTGTGAAAACAACTTATCAAAACTATATAAAGTCATAATATTATGGTAAACAATCAAAACAGTAGAACAAAATAGCAAGAACAGACAAAAATGGTAAAAATGGACAAAAATAGCCCAAAACAGTCTAATAGAGCCAAAACAGTCAAATTCGGATTATCCGAAGGATTTTTGTGGATTACCGTTAGAAGATCCGATATGTTCCAGTAAGTTTCTGGAAGAAAATTCGAAAGATCCATCTGAATTCCTCGGATTACCTTCGAATTTTTGAATGGTCATAACTGCCGGAACATAGGAATTTCCTAAAATTTATTCCGGTTATAAAACCTCATTTTAATTCAGAATTCAATGTTTTAAATGTCAAAATTGTATAAAATCAAATTTCCTATAATATAGGAGCATTAGATTTCATAAATTCTAAGGTTTGAAAGATGATTTCCTTAAAGTACTCTATAAAATGGGTTTTCAGGAGCCAAAACTCAAACCAATGACCAAAACCAAAAATACCATATACAAATGATGTAAATAATTTGAAGAGACACAATTTTAACTATATCTAAGCATGAATATCAATGAAAACAAAAACATAAGAATATAAGTTATCAATTTGAGCAAGATGTACTTGTCTAGGTTAAGATCCCAACATAATTCTTCTACTCCACCACCAAGAGGTGTTCATAAACCACACTCTTAGGCCTTAAGTCCAAGCTCCATGCTAAAACCCCAAGCAAGAACTTTGGAGAGGAAAGGAAGAGAGAAGAACAAATAAAGAGAGAGAGAGAGTGAAGAGAGAAAAAAGAGAGGAGAGAAAAATTATAGAGGCATATATAGATAAAGATAATTAATCATAACCGTTGGATCTGCCACGTCAATGATCTACGTCAGTTCTTAAATAAATCTCATCCATTCAAAAGAAAATCAAGAAACCAATGGATAATACAGTGCTTGAGAACCTAGAAACCAATGGACGAAAGGATGCATAAACACAATTCATCGGACAAAAGAACAAAAAATCCAACTTGGGGAAAATTCCAGGATTCTCCGTCTTACGGGCTGGTCCTAATATGGACGGTTTTATGGCAACGACAAAAGGTATTTTACTGGTTTAGGACAGTCTCACATGGACAAATAGAATTAAAAACACATGAATACGATAAACAAAAATACACAAGAATACAAATAAAAATATAAGTTCTATTTTTAAGAAAAAATTTAAATTTACAAAATCTAGAAATACAAAATTCGGGAAGGAATGTGACAGATAGTCAGCTCCCTCATCTAGGGTCGACTTATAGAAATGCACCACAAAAGGCTATGTCTTATCGATGTGGCCTTTTAAGTAAATCATAAAAGGACTATTTAATCAGGTTCGGCTTCATCATTAGCATCATTGTTGGTTTCCTCTTCGGGGTACTATTTCTTGTACTGTACCGAATTAGTGTAATAAGCTTTAATGCCCTTGAACGAGTTAACGTCAACAAACTCTATTTGGACAATGTCACGTTCATTCCCGATTCGTATTTCTAAATTTTTGGTATTTAATTTTTTTCCTAAAAATGTATTTATATTATGTTATATATTTTTTGTGTATCATATTTACTGTATTTTTGTGATTTGAATTTTATTTTATTATGAGAGACTATCCTGGACCAGTAAAAAATCCATTGGCAATTGACATAGATCAGAGCTAGGACCCGTACATAGAACATAATTCCCTTGGTTAATAATCAAATTATACTTTTACCCAATGGTTTCTTTTGTTTTCTTGAGAGCATGGATTGATGACATGGCTAGATCTAGGGCTAAGCATTACCATCCTCCATATATAAAGTCCCATCTTTCTCTCTCCTTTCTCATTTTTAGCCTATTTCATTTCTCCCCTATTTCCTACTCATTTTCTCTCCCTTAATCTTGGAACCTAACCCTAGGAGCTAAGTCTTGAGACGTAGGGTATGATTTCTGAATCCAACTTGGAGGAGTAGAAGACTACTAGGCTTGAATCGCTATCCCCAGGCAAGTACATCTTGCACAAAGTAGAGAAACCATGATTTCCTTTATATTTTGTTTCTTTGATTTTCTTGTATATTTTTAGTCTATAATGTGTATTTTAATATTCTCTACATCTTTAGTACTTGGTATTTTCGGTATTGATGAATGGTTTGGAGTAGATCTAAGTTTTCAGTTAGTGCCCTTAGGGTTTTCATGGGATTGATCTCTTAAACCTTATAATTTCTGGAATCTAATTATACCATGTTGTAGAAAATTTAACTTCATGTGATTTGAACCTTTGAATCATTAATTTTGAGTTAAATTGAGAATTTTAGGGCATGAGCAACTTTGAGTAATTTTTATATCCGATTCAGCTACTGTGTTGGGGGCGATGAACAATTCTCTGCACAGGGTGCACTAAGTGCGTAGACTGCGTAGAGTATGTAGGGTGCGTAAAGTGCTTAGAGTACGTTGAATGCATAGGGTGCACAGAGTGCTTAGTGTGCAGAAAGTGCGCAGGGTGCATAGAGTTCTTAGAGTGCACAGGCTTTGGCTTGTGTTTAGATATTTTGCTTGTTTGACTATTCTATCCATTTTGGTTATCTTATTTAGCCATTTTAATCTTCTATTAACCCTATATTATCGTAGATCACATTTGACTTAGGAATACAGGTGGTTCCCACTCTAAGGGTGATAATCATTGCTTAATGCATCCTATGATAGATTTGTTGGCTAACTAGGATATGATAGACTATTACAGTAGAGGAACTGACTATATACTTAACCTGATAATGATTATTGCTTGAGGCATTCGAGGAGAGAGTTATAGTTTCAATTACACTGCTTGATAGACTTTTATAATTGAGGCACAAACTGTATACCTGACCTGATAATGATTATTACTTTATGAGTTTGAGGATAGAGTTGTAGACTCAATTAGAGTACTTGATAGACTTTTATAGTAGAGATTGTAAACCTCCTCACCTAATTCTAGGTATACTTAGCTTAGTGATAGATTTTGGTTGATTTAAAGTTGATTAGGAATGATAATTGGAGTTAAATATCACCTATTCAATTTTGGTTACACTTGGTGCACCTTACCGTTGCTTCGATATTTGGAGCACTATACTAACCTTTGTCTTCCAAAAAAATTCACATCCTTGCAGTAGATAAGACAATCTACAATCCTGACCATTATGTCACTCACAAACATACTCTCTTGTGCTCTATTTTAATTGCACAACATTCATGACACAATATCTAGATTGACCTAATCCTTGCACCTATGTCCATTCCCATCAAAATTGGAGACACAACTTCAACCTATTCCCTTCAACCAATTAAATGACCATGACCTATACTAAGCCTAAAACATCCATGGCACATATGTCACACCAAAATGAACCCTTACATGCTTCTAACACAATAACAATCAACTTGACACATTTTTTTTAGTCATGACGAACAACCAACACAACCCTAACCCTAAACTAGTCACAACACTCAACCCAAACCCTTACATACATCCATATGATGCATACAAAACACTCTACAACAATCCCCCTCTCTACAACACACCAAAAACCAAGTTTCCAATACCAAATCATATTTTTAACCCATTTGATTATGTATTCAGTCCATACCTTAAATAGTAACAACCCATCACTTTACTTCCTCTCTTCACACATTAATAACCCTCCATTTAAGGTCAAACCCAATGGTCCTTTGGACATGACACATTTAAATCACAAAAGTCTAAAGCAGACTCAGATTTTGCCATTCTTCTTGACGACATGGACGATATTAGCTACCCAGTTTGGATGTTGCACCTCATGAATAAAGTCACTTGCTATCAGCTTATTCACTTTAGCTTCGATGGCATTCATGATGTACAAACGGAACCGCTGCTTCACTAGCTTAGCATTCGACGGTATTTTGAGCTTATATAACACAATCTGTGGATCCAAACCTGGCATATCTTTATAGCTTCCTGCGAAGACATTGATGTATTCCTTTATGAGTTGTATAAGGGATTCACGATCTTCTCCGGACAGACTCTTGTTGATGAAGATGGGTTGGGAGAGGATTCGTTGCCCAAGTCGACTTGTACTACTTTTTCTTCAGTGGGAGGTTCTCATTGCTCAAAATGTAGCTCCCACTGAGATTCTAACCACTGAGCCCAATGCTCAACTTCGAAGAATTCCAATATCTGATCATCATCTTCAACTGGATCCACTGATGTCATTTTGATAGATATCGTTTGCTTGAACATCTTTCTAATACTTGTATTGGAGTCCCAGGTAGAACCCTAAAGAGTGAGAATGCATCTTGAATTCTGCTTTTGAGCACTAGGGAGTTGTTGGAGGTGTTATAAACCCTAAACCATGGCCGGTTCGTTAATAGTATGTCTCCGTCTTGCCTTTATGAGCAAAGTGATGCAATGGCAGACGTCTCCCTTTGCCATAAATTAGTCATTTATCGCTCTTCAAGTCGTAGCCTATCGCCTAGACGAGGCGCTTGGCCTACAAGATACAACAGTAAAGTTGTATTTTACCACCGTTAGGCTATCGAGACGTTTACTTAGAAGAACCAAAGACGGGAGGTTTTTGTCCCCTCTTTCTTGCCAAAATTATGAAAAAATTAACCCATATGGGAGTATCTTGTTGACCACATAGGTTGTCATTACAGGAATATGCAGTTGTGGACCTAGAATATATTCTAAGGAGTACATAGTCTTCATATATTCGACATTCGAGTAGATCAAAGATAGCCCTTTATTCAAAAATTAAGATATATCTTCATTTGGGATTAAATCATCAAAAGAGGGCACATTGGCCAGGGTGCTGACATATTCCTCTAGTTTGTCACCTTCGGTACCTGTCGTCAATGCAAGAGGCGGATCAGGAACATTCTTAATGGAACAACGGAGGGTTATAACCATAGGTTGTAGTGTCACGACCCGTATACGAAAATTGGGCATAAGTCGTGGGTATGTCCAGCCTACATCGCAGCATTGACTACTCTATAAGGAGGACAATATAATGATAATATCAATACTCAATCACAAATCCAGTATAAAAGAAATACTAAAGGCTACGAAGCAACTACTAGCTGGGCCTCCTCAACGGGAACCTGCTCCTATTGGGGCTCCTGAACATACTCATCAGCTACTCTGGGTCCATAGTAAGTGGGACAAAATTTCTCCAAATGCTCTGAAAAATGTTATCAAGTCGGGATTGGAGCAAAGAACATAAACTAACAACGGTTCTATTAAGTTGACAATGACTATAAATAATAAGTAATGAGAATACAAGATGGAACAATATTGCTAGAACAATAAGGAATAAGTAAACAGATAATCATATCACAGATAAATAATGAACAAAAAATAAATAGGTGAATGGCAGTATTATCAGGTATAAACTGGAATAAGGAATGAATAACTAGCTAATTTCCTTGAAATATTAGTCTATTATGTGATCGGCTTGGGACACGATTGTCCCCTACCACATATGGTTGGCTATGCATAAGTACAGGTAATAGGGTCAGGCACAACAATATATGGGGAGTTATGCACAAGCAAGTAATAAGATCATGCTACAACCTACGTGAATTATGGGGTGAGCTATGCACAAGTATATGGGGTATGATCACATAATTACCTAATACTTCCCCATCCCTCGACTAATGTAATGGACCCAAATAACGACATCTCCTGACTAGGATCCATATATACTAACCCGTGTACCATTGTGCCAGGAATCAAGTATAACACTACAATACTGATATCATAGTAATCATCAAAGTAAGGAAATTTTTTAAAGAATGTACTCTCCTGAGGTCCTGAGCAAGGAACAGTAAACAATGGTATAGTTGGAGTCCAAGAGTCCTAAATACGAAATATCAATGTTAACATGTGATATTTAAGGATAATCATGTATAATTAACTCTAGGTTAAGTACTTGGGTCATCTCTAGGTCTCTTGGCACCATACTAGGTTATAGTTCATAATTATCTAAAGGTTGGATCTCTAGGTCTCTTGGCACCAAACTAGGCAACTCTAACTAATATGGTTCATACTAAGTTATAGACGGTCATGACCTGTACTCGGAATGAGGGTACGAGTACGTGGGTACATCCCGCCTACGCCGTAACATCGACGTTAGAACGTTGTCTAGGTCATCACTAATTAACTAGCATCTCTCATAATATATAATCTGTCAATGATATCTCAACTCTAAGAAGGCGGGCAATATGATAATAATGACAATGATAAATACCCAATCACAAATCTAAAGCCCGATAAGATATCAAATAAGTCTAAGAACTACAAAGTCTAAACAACAACAACAACAACAACAAGTACAATGATAAATAGAAATAATATCCAAGTCTCAAATATAAGCCGAAAACAAATCCGTACCAATATGCTAATAAAACTAACTAGGCTAACTTGTGATCCGGCTAGTCCTCCCGACAATCACTCCTGAATTACGGGGTCCATGGCTGTACCATCAACATCCTGAGGTCCGTAATAGGTTGAACACCAATCATCCAGGTGCGCTGAGAAATATTATCCTGTCAGGATTGAAGAGAAGTACAACCCAATAACAGTTCCAATTAACTGAAAAAGACTATAAAGCAGTTATAGAAATTAATACATGATGAGGAAGGAAGGTAAATGAATCAGAGAATAAAATACAGTCGTAGTTAATTTAAGAAACAAGACAAGATATGCATGGTGAATCAAGAAAGTATGGTAAATAAAGACTGTAAATAATAAGAACTAAACTAGATAGATATGATATGTATCCAGCAAGTATCATGTGAAACCAGCAAGAATGTAACTAGACTAGTGTGTTTTGAAATACCACTTTCGATATGTAAACAACTAGGGGGTAATACGGCTCATCGCACATGAGGTGTGTGATTGCTATCTTTCCAGATTAGACCAATAGGGGATGATTCCAGCTTTTGGGAATATTTACACGTCTACTAAGATATTTTTTTGCCTGACTAGTATAAATAAATCCAAGTCCCGATATGCAAATCAAGTACGAGGCCAGCCAGATAAAAATAAGTGATGCTAGTAAGTGAGTCCTGATGTGATGCTAGTAAGAGTCATAAAGTATATACCAGACAAATATGATGTACGTGTCGCAAGAGAATGAATCCAGATAATACTAATCTGTGCATTCATAGTGTCGAGGAATCAAGTAAAACAATGTTATAAACCAGAATCATAGTAAATATCAAATAATGGAAACTATGAGAGAATTTACTCGCCTGTGGTCCTGAGTTGACAATACCAAATCAGTCTAAACTGGAGTCCAAGTGACCTATATATAAATTTTATGTCATTTGGTGTATTGGGGAATAAATATGTTTAAATAGACTAAAATATGATTTCTAGGCCATTTCTAGGTCGTACTAGTCAAACTAGGTCAAAACTAAGTTATTTTGGTCTAACCATTGCTAATCTAGGTTTTTTATATCAAAGTTAGTCATTACGAAGCTACTGATAGTATATACTAGTTAATATTATATGATACCAGCTAAAACACCAAGCTTGATATCACATAATATTTATATAGACACTAATATAATCAATAACTTGATATCCTAACTATACTCCAATACCTTAATATCATTACCTTAGTAGCTAACTAATTAATACTATGTGAGCATATAGATAATATCTTCCCATCTCTACTCTAGTTTACGTATTACCATCTAGGTAATAACTTAGACACTCGCCTACCCTAGTGCCATCATACTAGTATAAATCTTTGTTCCTTATGTAAATATCTCCTACAAAAATTTAAACACTTCTAATTGTGTACTGATACACAACACTCTAATACACTAATCCAATGTCTAAATCCTTCTAACACACCCACCACACCCTTACTCACTGATATATCTGCTACCCATTAAGACTCCCACTGATACCTAATAGGTACACACACACAACCACTTAGGACACCATAGCCTAACACACATGCATCATACTCAGAAGCACTCAACATAACCATAACCCCCTTTCTCACTTGGACACTCTGTCACGTCTTAGTTATATTCTACAACATACTATGATCGATTAGGTCCATTAAATTTGGTTCCTATACTTGTTCGTACAACTGGCATTAGTACATATACTTGGTCCTACGTATTTTGGGACTGGGGTATGACAAAGAGGTTCCAAGTGATTGATCGAGTGCTTGTGTATTGAGGCACCTAGCAAGTGCTCAAGTTGTTTGTAATACATGGGGTAGTAGGGTTTAGATGAGAGGGAGTGAGTGTCAGTATTAGTATCCGAATTGGGTGAGTGACACCAAGGGTCATTAAGTAAGGATAGTTAGAGTTTGGTGCCTTAGAGTTTTAGATATTGGTCTAGATACTATGGTAAAGGATAATAGTACAGGTTTTAGACTATATACTAAGGTATTTGGTTATAGGGTAATAGAAGTGGTGGTATTAGTACCAAGTATGTTAAGTGCCACCTTGGTATCAAGGATATAGTTAGAGAGAAGTATAGTGTATTGGTTATGGGTAATCTAATGGGGTATGCCAAGTGAAATTATAGTGGTTGAGTGTGATGGTTTAGAGTACTTAAGTATCGAGGTAGTAAGGTAGCTATAGGTATGTGGGAGCCAGGTATCCAAGTGACAAGTGCATAAGAGTGTGTAAAACCCCTAATCCTAAAAACCGTATTTACCTTTTTAATTAATTATTGATTGAATTGTAGTAATTATGAGCTAATTAGGGAAAATATAATTTATTTAATTTTTATTTTAGGTGTTTGTGAATTTAGGAGATTTATGGAGCCATTATAATTTTTTCCTAATTTATTTCATGTAAGAGACCCTTTGGACAGTTGCTAGCTTAATGGTATGCATTAATACAAATTCTAGATTTTTTTTATGTGTCTGTATATATATATATATATATATATATATATATATATATATATATATATATATATATATATATATATATATATTAAAGAAAAAAGAAAGAAAAAGAAATAAAAAAGGAAAAAGAGAGAAAAAATAAAGAAATAAAGAAAGAAAAAGAATGGATTGAGAGAAACCTATTGGAACTACCCAACCCTATTCTAACCCATGAGCCACACCCTTAAGTAAAACAAATAAGCAACAGCAGCCGCCCTTTACTTCTCTCCCCCGCGTTAAGACCCCTAACCCGCTATTTCCCTCTCCTTCACATATATATATATATATATATTATTTCACCTCTTTTCGAAAACCCTAACCCTAATTCTCCTCCATCTTCCCATCGAGACCACCGCCTTAGCCGCACCACCTGACAGCCGGAGAATCGCCCAGTCCAGCCACCCGTACGATGACCGCGACCTCCGCAACCCTGCGCACTGCAATTTTAAACAGCGAAGTTCCTGTGTTTCAGCCCTATTTTCTGTCACCTCGCTGAACCAAACTCGACCCCGTATTCACCAGTACGTTCACCACTTAACCCTCTTCAATATCTGTATGATAGTTGACCTCAAACATCACGAAATCCTAGGAGAAAACAGCGTCCAAGTTGACAAAAAAAGACCACTTTTGGGTATCGCAGAAAACTGCGGTGACCACCTATGTTCCCGGGTTCGTATCTCCCACCACAGAAATTCGAATTTGATTTTTCTTTTTGGTATGCGGAGACCACTTGACCTAGTTTAATTTCTGTTAATTATATTAAATTATTAACTGCTGTATGTAGAATTAAATTCGTTAGAAAACCCCAAAAACCTATTTTTTCTAGATTTCCAAAAATTGCGAAACGGAGCACGCCCTGCCAAACGGGACCGCCCTGCCGTGTACCAAGTGTACCAAAGGGTGCGCACAGTGTACCCAGACATGTAGGATTTTGCAAAAACTGATTCGAACGTGTGTGCGCGTCGTAATCAACCCGTATCTGCGGACAATTCCCGTGTCGCAACTTTTGTGAAAGCCCTGCGCATTTTGTGCACGCTCGTCAGATTGTGACGAAACTTGCTCCAATGGACTCGTGGTAACGCGCTAGTCCTGTGACCCAATTTTTATGCAATTCTGAGACAGTTGAGATAGGATTTAGATTATACCCTGTGACTTGTGATAAATTTATACCACTTATGGATTGATATTCATATTACAGCGTACATATGGGTTTGGTTTCTATATATTGAAGTTGCCATATCTATACTGCTGACATACTTACATGTCCTAGTCCTACGTATTTTTTGGACTGGGGCATGACATGTTTTAGTGATGACCCATGCAGGTCAAGAGCATATTGTCTCGGTTACGTTACTGTACCGAGCAAGCCTGCAAATAGGATTAGAGTATAGGATCTCATCCATATTTGACTATGAATCATCTTTCTTCCAATTCGTTCTATCTGAATAATTGTATCCTGCTTGATTCATATACTTCTCTAATAGTTCCTTGAGTATAGCCCCCTCATAGAATATAGAAGTTCCTGTAGTTAGATGATAAGTAGTCAGCAAAATCTCCAACTCCATAGTCCGTCGGGTACAAGTGCTCGTTTGGATGTAGAAAAGATGCCAAGTCCTTAGAGGGATATAACAAATACACAAGATATCAACATGCATAAAAGTAAAGCATTAAACAAAAAATAGGGTAACTAAACCATCTATGTGATATGCACTCGAGACATCTTTAGTGGCACATGAAGGGGAAGAAATAGAAGAACTAGTCATCCCCCCAGGCGTTCACCAGAACTCGGGGGTACACCATTTACACCATTTACACAGTAAGAAACATAAATTCTATACGCTCACTAGTAGATTCTCCCCTCCCAATGTACTATCCGAGCGTATACGCGGTGCAGACATAATGCAATGACGTCAATAAAAATCTAGAAACTAAACTAACATTAACTACTAACACAAGACGCGAACTTATGTATCAATGGCCAGTCAACACGCTAGTCCATGCACTCTCTCTCACCTAGTGAATGTGTTGAACAAGTGTCAGGTCAGAAGATACCACATACCTTCACAATATACCAGTAAGTCTACTACTCTAAGACGCATGCACACAACTAACAAATAACAACTAGGCATAATATAACTGAATAATATAATTAAGCAAGGTGTACTTATATTCCAAGCCAAGCAGCGAGCATAACAAATCTGTTCCAGAGCTTTACACAGGAACGTCTCGAACACCTACCAATTAATATTTACAGTGATTAGACTCTAGTTTTCTAGTTAAATTAGGTTATTATCTAGTTATTAATTCTACATTGGTTGCACATACAAATAGCTACACACCAGAATATTACTAGTCATCAAACATTTTCAAAATCATTTTTAAATCATTAATTAATAAAAACTTTTAATTCTAAAATTATTTATAATTATATGAAAATAACCAACCTAATATTATCGCATGCCAAAAGTCTCTACGGGCGACAACTAGTGATTCCTAGCAACTACGCTATGTAGTTTATGCATGCAACTACCCTATTTGTATCAAAAAAATCAATAAATAATAAAATAATATATTAAATATTCTGTAATTATAATATATTAAATTTTAGAATTTATTTACATAGTCAAAATATGACAACTTTCAAAGAACTACAACTAGTATTGATATACTGTGTCCATATCTAGATTGTTCAACAACTAGGGTTATTTTGTACATAAAAATATAGTTTTACATGCATTAAAATATTCATAATCACTACCTAACATTAACATGGTTATACATGAGTTTTATTTCAAGAAAAATAGGAAGGAGATTTAAAGTTGGAAAACTTATGCGTACGCGATTACGGCGGGGACTTTCTTCGTCACTACGGCCAAACGGAGTACCAAACGGACTCCAAACTTTGCGCCACTTGATGGAGTGCTAGGTATCTTCAAATAAATGATAAAAAGAGAGTTTTGGAGGGGTTTTGGTCAATTTTTAAAGTAGCAATAAGCAGCAGTAGCAGTCGACATAATATGGGGGTGTTCGGGTGAAGGGTTGGCCTTGGGGTGCTCGTGAGGGTGCATGAAAGTGTGGGGAAGGGAGAGAAGGAAGAGGAGATGTTAAAAAGGGAGGGGGATGCTGTTTTGGTCGTTCATAAGAGAGGAGAGGCGACTAGGGGTAGGTAGAGGAGAGGGTTGCATGTTTATATATTCTTGTTGGTTGGGCTTTTGGGTGTTGGTTGCTTTAAGTTGTATTGGGACTAAAAAAGAATTATGTTTAAGGATCCATGAGGGTTTGTTAGGCTTCTAATGGTCCTTGTCCTATTGTATAATTAATTATTTTAACTTAAATAAAGTGCACAAAAGATATGCAAGATGCGGTTTTCTAAAATGAAAAACTTGATATTTAAACTAGGATTTGAACCATGTGATGTTTATGAAGCATGTAGGGATTTAAATAAATGGGACACCCTTAATATGAACAT
Source organism: Iris macrosiphon (assembly GCA_036927795.1). Lineage (NCBI taxonomy): Eukaryota > Viridiplantae > Streptophyta > Magnoliopsida > Asparagales > Iridaceae > Iris > Iris macrosiphon. The sequence goes on from JAYESA010000014.1 coordinate 67,486,112, forward strand.
GTTAGGTCTATTTAGTCTCATGAATGTGAAGTTGGTTAGATGAAAAGGGTTGATGTTGCGCATTAAAATCGTACGCAACGACAAAGTGCTAAATTGTCAATATCTAGATTTTATGTCGCAAAAGTTGTGTGACAAAAATGAAGCATAGCGATACGAATTTATGAGTGACATTCACTCAATGAACCTAATTTGGCTTGTCTAAGTGTAACCTCCGATTTCCAATTTCCAAAATAATTAGATTTTAATTTTATTTTAAAATATCAAGTTTTATAAAATATTTCTCCTTGAAAATTTTTATTTGATTTTGAACGATGTCTGATTTTAGAAGGTAATTTAAAAATCTTTATAAAAATCATTTTTCCTAAATGACGATGTATTACAAAATAAATAAATAAATAATAATATATATTTCTAGTTTCAAATATTTATTGGCTTGAGTCATAAAATTATTGTTTTGACTAAATAGTTATTTAAAAGACTAGTTGATAAAATAAAATAGATTTTTTATTGGGATAGTAAATAAATGAATTACATACTTCCTAATATTTTGAAAAATGAGTTTAATTAGTAGCTAATCAAAGGCTTCTTAAAAACATTTTTTCTTAAATTTCTTTTCTATTTAATTTATCGTTTTTCGTCTCCCATTCACGCCCCATTCTTCCCACATGAAAAGCCCCTTTATGTTTAATTCTGGGCCATTCATCATTGGGCCAACCCGCAACCCTTCATCCCACACCCTTCTCCCTATTTAAGTTCTCATTCTCACAATTCCCAAGAAACCCTAACTTTCATTTTTTAGCTAGCCCCCACAAATCCCCACAAAGCCAACAAGCCGTCATCACCATTTTTGTGCTCGTGTCCGTGTGTCCAGCATCACCGTGTCAGCCGTGATGGCCTCGGGTCCGACCCCGGGTGTCCCACCATATCCATTTCTTTTCCTGTGTCCAGATTTACAGTTTACAACCAGCTTTTCCGTGTCCGACACACCCGGGCACCACCTCCACATCAACCCCTGTACACAGCATCTCCGTGTCCGGCAAACCCGGACACGTCCACAGTAAAGCACCCATCGTGTCCTGCCCCGGACACGATCCACAGACCCAACCCCGGACACACGACAGAACCCTAACCCTAGACTCGAAGCCGCCGTGTCCACCCCCTGACACGCCCAGATCCGCCGAGAAGTTCCCGCCGACCGCCCCGGATCTCCTCGGCACGAAGCCGTCGACCGCCTCCTCGATCTGGCCCGCCGCTGGAATCGAACGCCGCCGCCGCTGGTTCGTCGTCGATCTCCGCCGACGTCTCCACGAAGCCGCCGCCGCTGAGTCGACGTCGTCGTCGTCGCTGAAGCCAGGAAACCGCCGCCTCCTCGAGACCGCTGCCGCCTCGAGCTTCACGCCGCCGCCGCCCTGCCGGCGAGACCCCGACGACGCCGGAAGAACCCAAAATCGTGAGCCCCTTCTCTTTCTCCCTCTTTCCCTCTTTCCTTTCTCGTTTTCAGACTGTAGATTAGGGTTATTTGTTAAATTATAATTAGTAATGAGTTAAAAACATTAGTTAATGATTAAATTAGTTTAGTTAAAAAGGATTAGTTAGTAATTAATTAATCAGATTAGTTAGTAATTATTAAATATAATTAGTTAGTAAATAAATATAACTAGCTTAGTAAATTCATGTAACTAGTTTAGTAAATACAACATGATTAGTTTTATTGTTTTAATTTATTAATGAGTTTAGTTAATTTAGAAATCAGTAATTAGATTAATTAGTTAATTAATAACCAGTTAGTAATTTCTTAATAAATTAGTAAATTGTAATTAGTTTGGAAATTTATGTAACTTGTTTATTAATTAAATATTAATTTAGTAAATTCCTATAATAAGTTGGTAATATATATATATATATGCATATTAGTTTTATTGTTTATAATTTAGTTATGTATTATGTACAAAATATATTTGATTGATATATATATATATTCAAATATGTATTTTTGGTATAAATATATATTATATACAACTATTAGTGTATATACACAAATACGTATTTTTGTAAATTACTAATAGATACTTATATTATATTATATACGTTTTATTGGTAAACTAAGTATTAAGGTATGTTCAGTATTTAAATATAAATAAATGTATATTGGTATATGTATATATAACTGTATTTTGGTATAAATATGTGTACCTATATATATATAAACATGTATAAACATATTTTGGTATATATATATATATAGTATATATATATAAAAAAAAAAAACTATATTGATATATATGTACTTGTAAAACATATTCTGGTATATTACCTGTAAATAGTATAGTATTATTTTGGTATGTATGTATATCTATATAATATAAGTTAATACGTATTTTGGTACATGTATACTAGTCTATATGTATGGGTGATGTATAATTTCTCACATAAATAAAATGTATTTCCACTTATGTACATACAGTTATACCTATTCTGTATACTTGGGAATAACTATATATATATATGTATTAAATTATTTATTGATAATATGATTAATAGTTAAATTACTAGGTGACCCTAGTTGACTAGTGCCATACCTGATAGAGCCCCTGAGTTCATATAATTGTGATGTGTTAGTGTAGCACCTGATGTAAATGTTGTATTTGATATATTTTAGGACTGTTGGATCCTCCAGACGATACTCTGGGGCAGGACATTGGTTTTACCAGCTAAGGACCCAAGGCGAGTACATTATCTGATTAGTTTCTAATTTATGATATCTCCTATGTTCACTGTATCTAGTGTAAATATCCATGATCTTGACACGATGGTTACACGGATTGGTATACATGGATCTCGTCATGAGATGTTATTCCTTATTCATGGTGTAGCTTGTACGAGACTTGTTTCCTTGATATCTTGTGCATGTACAGACACTAATTCCCGGGGAGATTTGCTACCTTCCTAGGGAATCCTGTGCCATAGCGTACCATGATTGGATCTACTATACCAGTCGGGGGTTTGGGGAGTACTTTAGTGTAGATATGTGATCATACCCAACTTTATATGCACCATAGCTCACCCCACATCTCACGTCGGGTGCGGCCTGACCATTTACATGTCTCCTCCCTGTTACATCGGTTAGCCCTACTAACCCATGTAATGAGTTTACATGCCTCCTCACTGTTACATCGGTTAGCCCTACTAACCCATGTAATGAGTTTACTAGTCCCAAGCCGATCACATGTTGAAGCTAGTACTCACACACTTAGTCATAGGTTTCTTGCTCAGTGACATATGGTTCTTTCCTGCATTTACTTACAGTATTTCCAGTATTTTTCTCATTGTACATTTCTCGTACCTATACATGCATCTGGTATGTTCCATCTAGAACTGCTACATAGTTTATGTCATTTATATAGAACTGCTATTTAGAGATGTACTTTGCTCCTTCCTGACTGGAAAATATTTTTCCAGACTGTGACCATAGTAGACTGGTTTCTGACACTTGGGGATTGGAAGTTAAGGATTGCAGGTATGTTATGTTATCATTAGACTTGTGCTGTATTCTTTTATTTCTTCATTTCCTATCGTGCTGTAGTTGTGATTGAGTATTTCTAGATTTATTTTAGTGTTATCCGTGTCTCCTTATGGAGTTGGATACTAGTGGGAGATTATCTAGATAGTACTTGACCTAGACAGCGTTCTACCGCCGATGCTGCGGCGTAGGCTGGACGTATCCACGCTCTCGTGCCCTTATACCGGGTGCGGGTCGTGACACGTTTTAGTGGTGGCCCATGCAGGTCTGACTTCGCTAGTTGTGCGATGTCGTAGTAGTGCGACGTCATAGTTGTACTACTGCGTACCTGCTATAGAATATAGGACATAGGATACTAGGATGAGAGAGGATACTCAATCACAAATTCTTGAAAGATTTCCTGGGATGACCCCATGAGAATCTTATTTTCAATTTAAATCTTTCCTTGTTTCCGTCCGCTCTCGCTTGTTGTTACTGAACTTGATTCTTGTTGAGCAATTATTAAATTAAAATCTTGGTATCATTGTTGAGTTTGATTCTTGTTGACCAGTTGTTAACTTTAATTCCTGGTATCGTTGTTGGGTTGATTTCAAATTGAGATGAATTTTTACGGACTAGGATTTATGGTATCATCTGATGACATATATTGATGAGGACAGTGAGAAAGGTAAAACGTCTACTTTGGTTATGGAACCTAGAATTTATCGCAGCCATATTAGCTGTGGTGACGAGAACGTAGGGACCTGACTTGGATGTACATACTATAGTTATGAAGCTTAGATTCTTTCGCAGCCATACCGGTTGGCGTGGCGAAGATTCTAGACGACATGATTATAGAGTGCATACCCTAGTTACGAAACCTATCGTTTATCGCATCTATGCTTACTGGCGTGGCGAGGATTCTGAGTGTCATGATTTCAGACAGACGTGTATGATTATCAGGTTGTATCCTAAATTGGTTCTTAAAATATCATCTCAAGACTTATCTATTTCTGTTATTCCAGGACTTTGTTCCACCACTTCTTTCTTTACTAACAGTAAAGATACCTTCTGTCCTCAATTCAGTCTTTGAGCTCCTATTCCTTGAGGATTTCTTGTTAAGCATGGCAATTAGTGGCTTGTGATTTTGTTTGTGTCTTGTATTAGTATTGACTGTGTTGCTAGTGATTTGTAAGTGTTTCTTAGTTGGGCATGTGAGCAGTAGGCTTTAACCTAGAATTAACCCATAGCATATACCTTGTAACAATGGTTCTAGGATAAGGTCATTAGAGACTAAGAGTTAAGGAGAGTATAGAGTATCAGTGATAGTTCTCAGAGTTAGTATCAGAGCCAATTACCCGTCCTGGATAATCATGATCATGTAATTGAGTGATCTATGTAGACGATTAAGTATCCGGAAATTGTGTTAAGGATTTATGGAGCATGATGTCCAATTTGATGGTTGATATCGGAAATGTTAAAGGTAAAGAAATGTATATGTATAAAGGGTTTAATGAGATGTCATAAGTAGAGAAATATCAGGATTAGTAATGGAAGTTGTGAAGCATCACGGATTAGTTTAATAGGCTTTAAAGGATTGAAGGAAATACATATACAACCATCGAGATGAGGAACCATACACATACCCATGAGAGTAAATAAACATGAGTGTTATAGAGGATACAGGTGATCATGAGTCTAATGAGCTTGATGAGATAATCCATTAATGCGGCTAGTGATATAATACCAAGAGTGCTAATGATTCTATACCAAGGATTGGTCAAGGATGACGTTAATAACAGTAAGCACTCTGTGTGTTGATAATTAGATGATATACCAATTAACATAAATTGAAATCATGAAAGAAAACACAGTTGATGATAACTTTGATCATTGGAGGTAATAGTGCAAGTGATTCGGGCAGTACAAATTTAGTACACAGTTCTAGACAATAGAGGTATTGAGTGCACCTTGAGTATCAGAGACCGTGAGCACTAATATGTACATTGAGGAGTTATAAATTAAAGGGTGGAAATAAATTTTTTTAAATTTTTAGAATTTTTAAGGAGTTGAGATTTTTATGTTATTAAAATATTGAGAATTTAAATTTGATTCACTAAACATAGTTAAGGCTACAAAGATTTTAGAAGTGATTAAATTTTATTTCGATGTGAAGTATCAAATTTTGAGGAGGTATATGCATTTTATTTTAAGTTGATCGGGAAGTTAAACCTTGACGATTATTTGGAGGATTAATTTTTTGTAGATGGGAGATATGAATATTAATATATGATTAGTTGATATGGGTACCAGTATACATGAATAGGAAATTGTTAGTGTGCTAGAGTTAAGTGTTTGTTAGAGATAGTAGACACTACAAGTAATATGTTAACATGATCCTTCTTCCTTCCTAATGTTCCTTTTCTTTCGCCTTTCGATTGATTGATTGATTTTCCTAGTACTGTGGTTCACATGCATGATTTTCTTGTTAGAATATAACTAGTAGTACCCCTAACAGAGACTGAAATACCATGACAAAAGACACATGACCTACATTTTCTTAAATTGCATGGCTGTAGATAGAGTTTTCTCAAACCATGATCATTGGGTTTTGACCATAGCAAAGATCTATGACGAGGTTATGACTGACCAAAAAAAAAAAAAAGAGACAAGAGGATTAAATTTGTGGATAAGCATTAATTTAAATAAAAAGTTAAGGCGTTAATAAAAGAATTGACGGATCATTAATTTTACGAAGATTGGGGATGATTGAAACTCGAGGATAAATATTGACTTAAAGGGAGAATTAAGAAGTTCACAGAGCCAAAAATTTGAGGAATTATTAATTTTAAGGAGGTCTTGATATGATTGAATTGATTATAAAAAAAAAAAAAAAAAAAAAAAAAAAAAAAAAAAAAATTTGAGGAATTTGAGAGATTATCATTTTATCTAATTGATTGCAAGGTAGGAATTTTATATATTATGAATGTTGCATTGAAGATTCTGGAAGCATCGCATCGTTGAATATTGAGGAAAACGAAAATCAGAAAATAAAATCGTAAATGGAATAGTGTCGAATTAAATTCTTGGGATGGAGAGTTAGATTGGAATAAGCATCAATTGAATTTGAGTTAGATGATTGATGAGTGTTTAAAGTTAAATTTTGGGATGCAGATTTTTAAGTTTTATAAATATGCATTGATTGGATTTCAATTAAAGGGATTGGATAGAAAATTTTGTATTTAGTTATTTACCCCAAATTTGAGGAGATTGTGATACGACTGGAATTCAATTAAAATATTGAGGATTTGAGTAGTAAAATTTTTACATTGGGATAATAAATTCAAAGGATGAAAAAAAAATATATTAGTTCAAAATTCGGAAATATTATACATACGGATAGAGAAATATGGAATGAAATGAAACTCATGGTAAAGCATATTATAATATAATGGATTATGGGATCATATAATTGAAGGTCGTAAGGTAAGATCATGGTATATTGAGGTTGTGATTTAAATTAAATCTTGACCATGACAGTAACATTTGAAATCGAAGAAAATAATCGAGGTATAGTTGATGTTAGGATAAACAAACTCGAATTGGATGATAAGGATTTTGGACAGGTAATGAATTTTGATTCAGAAATTCTAAGATCTAATCTAATAAAGTTTGTGATATTAGTTAATGATGAATCATAAGATTGAGAAAAGTAAAATGAACGAGGATAAAAAGGAGGATTATTTTCCAAATGGTAGTAAAGACTCTTTTTCTCTAGAAATTAAGAAAGGCGATTAGATGTCTCTTGGCTACATTCTGAAGGATGTATTTAAGTTTCTTAAATCAAATTGTCGACCGTATTTTTCGAATTAGCTATAACTTTCATGTCTATATCATTCATTATCCTGGGTCTTCCTTGGTCTAGTTACTTTGAAAAGGTAACGTGCATTATTCCAATTATCTGTTTTTCAGTGATCGTACCTACTTTCCAAAACCTAAACCTTCTAGGGGATTCAAAGCCGAGCCATGATTCCTTCAAGTTATTCCTGTCTTAAACCATAATTTCTTTTTCTTCATGTTTCCTTCTGTTTGGTAAATATTTTAGAAATATTTTCTTCAATGACATATTTATCATTTGAACAACAAATTCTTTTCTATCCTAGTCATCCCTAAAATTTCGAGGACGAAATTTTCTAAGGTGGATAGACTTGTAACCTCCGATTTCCAATTTCCAAAATAATTAGATTTTAATTTTATTTTAAAATATCAAGTTTTATAAAATATTTCTCCTTGAAAATTTTTATTTGATTTTGAACGATGTCTGATTTTAGAAGGTAATTTAAAAATCTTTATAAAAATCATTTTTCCTAAATGACGATGTATTACAAAATAAATAAATAAATAATAATATATATTTCTAGTTTCAAATATTTATTGGCTTGAGTCATAAAATTATTGTTTTGACTAAATAGTTATTTAAAAGACTAGTTGATAAAATAAAATAGATTTTTTATTGGGATAGTAAATAAATGAATTACATACTTCCTAATATTTTGAAAAATGAGTTTAATTAGTAGCTAATCAAAGGCTTCTTAAAAACATTTTTTCTTAAATTTCTTTTCTATTTAATTTATCGTTTTCCGTCTCCCATTCACGCCCCATTCTTCCCACATGAAAAGCCCCTTTATGTTTAATTCTGGGCCATTCATCATTGGGCCAACCCGCAACCCTTCATCCCACACCCTTCTCCCTATTTAAGTTCTCATTCTCACAATTCCCAAGAAACCCTAACTTTCATTTTTTAGCTAGCCCCCACAAATCCCCACAAAGCCAACAAGCCGTCATCACCATTTTTGTGCTCGTGTCCGTGTGTCCAGCATCACCGTGTCAGCCGTGATGGCCTCGGGTCCGACCCCGGGTGTCCCACCATATCCATTTCTTTTCCTGTGTCCAGATTTACAGTTTACAACCAGCTTTTTCGTGTCCGACACACCCGGGCACCACCTCCACATCAACCCCTGTACACAGCATCTCCGTGTCCGGCAAACCCGGACACGTCCACAGTAAAGCACCCATCGTGTCCTGCCCCGGACACGATCCACAGACCCAACCCCGGACACACGACAGAACCCTAACCCTAGACTCGAAGCCGCCGTGTCCACCCCCTGACACGCCCAGATCCGCCGAGAAGTTCCCGCCGACCGCCCCGGATCTCCTCGGCACGAAGCCGTCGACCGCCTCCTCGATCTGGCCCGCCGCTGGAATCGAACGCCGCCGCCGCTGGTTCGTCGTCGATCTCCGCCGACGTCTCCACGAAGCCGCCGCCGCTGAGTCGACGTCGTCGTCGCCGCTGAAGCCAGGAAACCGCCGCCTCCTCGAGACCGCTGCCGCCTCGAGCTTCACGCCGCCGCCGCCCTGCCGGCGAGACCCCGACGACGCCGGAAGAACCCAAAATCGTGAGCCCCTTCTCTTTCTCCCTCTTTCCCTCTTTCCTTTCTCGTTTTCAGACTGTAGATTAGGGTTATTTGTTAAATTATAATTAGTAATGAGTTAAAAACATTAGTTAATGATTAAATTAGTTTAGTTAAAAAGGATTAGTTAGTAATTAATTAATCAGATTAGTTAGTAATTATTAAATATAATTAGTTAGTAAATAAATATAACTAGCTTAGTAAATTCATGTAACTAGTTTAGTAAATACAACATGATTAGTTTTATTGTTTTAATTTATTAATGAGTTTAGTTAATTTAGTAATCAGTAATTAGATTAATTAGTTAATTAATAACCAGTTAGTAATTTCTTAATAAATTAGTAAATTGTAATTAGTTTGGAAATTTATGTAACTTGTTTATTAATTAAATATTAATTTAGTAAATTCCTATAATAAGTTGGTAATATATATATATATGCATATTAGTTTTATTGTTTATAATTTAGTTATGTATTATGTACAAAATATATTTGATTGATATATATATATTCAAATATGTATTTTTGGTATAAATATATATTATATACAACTATTAGTGTATATACACAAATACGTATTTTTGTAAATTACTAATAGATACTTATATTATATTATATACGTTTTATTGGTAAACTAAGTATTAAGGTATGTTCAGTATTTAAATATAAATAAATGTATATTGGTATATGTATATATAACTGTATTTTGGTATAAATATGTGTACCTATATATATATAAACATGTATAAACATATTTTGGTATATATATATATATAGTATATATATATAAAAAAAAAAACTATATTGATATATATGTACTTGTAAAACATATTCTGGTATATTACCTGTAAATAGTATAGTATTATTTTGGTATGTATGTATATCTATATAATATAAGTTAATACGTATTTTGGTACATGTATACTAGTCTATATGTATGGGTGATGTATAATTTCTCACATAAATAAAATGTATTTCCACTTATGTACATACAGTTATACCTATTCTGTATACTTGGGAATAACTATATATATATATGTATTAAATTATTTATTGATAATATGATTAATAGTTAAATTACTAGGTGACCCTAGTTGACTAGTGCCATACCTGATAGAGCCCCTGAGTTCATATAATTGTGATGTGTTAGTGTAGCACCTGATGTAAATGTTGTATTTGATATATTTTAGGACTGTTGGATCCTCCAGACGATACTCTGGGGCAGGACATTGGTTTTACCAGCTAAGGACCCAAGGCGAGTACATTCTCTGATTAGTTTCTAATTTATGATATCTCCTATGTTCATTGTATCTAGTATAAATATCCATGATCTTGACACGATGGTTACACGGATTGGTATACACGGATCTCGTCATGAGATGTTATTCCTTATTCATGGTGTAGCTTGTACGAGACTTGTTTCCTTGATATCTTGTGCATGTACAGACACTAATTCCCGGGGAGATTTGCTACCTTCCTAGGGAATCCTGTGCCATAGCGTACCATGATTGGATCTACTATACCAGTCGGAGGTTTGGGGAGTACTTTAGTGTAGATATGTGATCATACCCAACTTTATATGCACCATAGCTCACCCCACATCTCACGTCGGGTGCGGCCTGACCATTTACATGTCTCCTCCCTGTTACATCGGTTAGCCCTACTAACCCATGTAATGAGTTTACATGCCTCCTCACTGTTACATCGGTTAGCCCTACTAACCCATGTAATGAGTTTACTAGTCCCAAGCCGATCACATGTTGAAGCTAGTACTCACACACTTAGTCATAGGTTTCTTGCTCAGTGACATATGGTTCTTTCCTGCATTTACTTACAGTATTTCCAGTATTTTTCTCATTGTACATTTCTCGTACCTATACATGCATCTGGTATGTTCCATCTAGAACTGCTACATAGTTTATGTCATTTATATAGAACTGCTATTTAGAGATGTACTTTGCTCCTTCCTGACTGGAAAATATTTTTCCAGACTGTGACCATAGTAGACTGGTTTCTGACACTTGGGGATTGGAAGTTAAGGATTGCAGGTATGTTATGTTATCATTAGACTTGTGCTGTATTCTTTTATTTCTTCATTTCCTATCGTGCTGTAGTTGTGATTGAGTATTTCTAGATTTATTTTAGTGTTATCCGTGTCTCCTTATGGAGTTGGATACTAGTGGGAGATTATCTAGATAGTACTTGACCTAGACAGCGTTCTACCGCCGATGCTGCGGCGTAGGCTGGACGTATCCACGCTCTCGTGCCCTTATACCGGGTGCGGGTCGTGACACTAAGTCTAGTATGCAAAGTTGGTTGGAAGGTAAGGGCTAGTGTTGTACTAAATTCTCAATACCATGACAAAAAGTGTCTATAGTTCAATAAATTATCAAATAAATATTTAAATTAAATAAATAAATAAATAAAAATTGCTAATTACCAAAATAATTCTATATAAAAATTAGGGAGCTCACACTCTTCACTCATCTCAACAATAACTCATCAAAGCACCTGAGCAATGAAACTCCCCCTCACTGACACTCAGACCTGCACCACTAAAGGTAGAGGCTACACATTCCAACCTCACTACTTATTCACTCACTGTTACTCCCTACCTTGCTGCCACTCCATGCTGGAATGTAGACCCCCACATCTGAGCCCCCAAACCTATATTTTACTTCTCCCACACTTGCAGAATACAACAACCCATCCACTTGCTGCCAATCCTAAGCCTAACTGAAACACAATCTCATCTCTCTCTCGTATTACACTCCTTGATGCTTCCACGTTTTCTCACCTTACCAGGATATGAGTACACTTCAATATTCCTACTCATATTGCACTTCAATTTTGCAACCAACAAGATCACACTTCCAGTTATAAAATACATACTGACACTCTTATACCCTTTATACCAAAAGTATATACTAATGATACACTAAAATTAGTATGACATAAACACTAATCCTCTATCACAGCTATAGCCCATACTAACACACTTATATACCCATGAAGCACCCACACACAGCCATAATACTTTTGAAGTTCTCATCACACAATCCCTAAGCCCCATCTCTGTCACTGGTTAATAACCAGTCCACTAATTAATGATATGATACATGCTTGTATCACTGATACCACATCCCACACTAAACCTCTATCTTAAAATTATCCAACAACCATATCAATAACTGGAAAATACTACAGATAAATCACACTATATAATTCTGGACACTGGATACCAAAATACTCCAAATATAGGCTCACCCACATACACAGACATACACTAACACCTACCTACTGTCACTTGCTCGGGTCTTCACACGCACTTATATGAAGTTAACCTACAGCTGAACTTCATCAACTGTAAAACACATGTACATCTTAGACTCCTCACCCTACTACAATACTCTCTTCCTTAGTTCTACCTGCGCAAATAATATTTGAACCTCTTCACACCCCTCACAACTGAACACCACATCAATCCCATAGCACTGCAGGTCATAGACCCGAGCCACTGCATTGGCTCCACCCTCATATGGATATATCAACGTGTAGCCCCCCTTAGCTCCTCTACTACCTGGCATAATACCTCATCCAATGCTCAACCAAAAACCCAACACATCACTCCACTACAACATATATCCAATATAGAATTGTAACCCATCAACAATTAGTATGAACATAAATACTCAACACCTACTAAGAATATCATATCAATACTAGCACACCCCAAATGAAACACCTATAGTGCATCCGCTAATGCCTCATGATACATACCTCAACCAAAGAGTCAAACCCCCAAATTCTCCATAATAATCATATAGACATATCAAATACACAATAATATAACTCATACAACTTGTTACAATAGAATTTGAAGAGTAACTACATAAATCACCCAAAATAAACCCTGTATCATGTCGTATCATGAAATACCATGATAAGCTCTACTCGTATCCAATTGTGGACACGTATATAGTCCCATAATATCGATCTAAGTCTAATTAGATCTAATTAATGTCATGACACACACTTGATGTGTCAATCTCATAATTCTCCCAAATTAGATATAAATCACCATGTAGATTCCATAATACAAGTCATATGAATATAGTTCTTGATCCTATGGGTAGCTCTAAAATAATGGATAATTTTAATGGTTAAATGCATGAATTAGATTCTAAATTAAGGGGTGGATTCAGAATTTACCTATTGGGAGATGGATTCCCTATAAAATGCTTAATGGACAGAATTAGGACACACTTCTCCTTGTTAATTCCTCCTCCTTCAAGTTTTTTTTGGAATCCAAACTCCAATATTTGTTAGATGATAAAATTAAGAGGAAATATGTGTGAATTAGGTTAAATTTGGTGGAGGGATGAGTCAATTTGGGGATGAACTAAATTGGGGATCTAGAGTGAATCAATTGTGGAGAGGAGAGAGAGAGAGGAGTCCCTCTTAAATCTGGCCGACCCCCTTCTCTTTCCCTCCAAGAAATATGTAATGTCTATAATGCTCCTACTAACTAGTCATGAGATATTAATTAGGTAGGGCTATATTAGAAAGCTTCTAAACTAATAAAAATTAATCTAACTCTCATAATTAACCAAAGAAATGAGTCTAATTAGGTCCAGTCCAATGTTGGGATCAATGTGTCATGACTAATCTAATTAGGACCAATAGTGTCAAGTCCAAATAAATAGGATAGTCCACTAACTTTTAAATAAATAGCAAAATACATAATAATAATTAGTAGTAAAAAATATATATATAATATAATCGCTAAATATAATAAATATAAAATGATAAAATACCCTCATTTCGCAATGTGGGGGTGACATAGACACTAGTATTTGGATATATACTCTTATACTCAAATATCAAGATATTACCTCAACCCCCAACACCATACTTTAGCCTATTTATTACACTACATACCTTAACATATACTATAACCAAATACTCTAATATCTTATTTCTAGATCATTACCTTATCTTAGATATATTATATTTGATACATATATTAGCCCTCAATGAAACTTGTCACACCCGATTCCAGATTTTGTATTTTTTGAATTTCTAGAATTTAATTTTTTCTAATAATATATTCTTGTTGTTGAGAGAGACTACCCGAGACCAGTTGAATACCCATTGACATTTTCTATAGACCCGATTTAGAACCCGTATGTAGAATGGATACTTGGTTTGGTTCATTTGATTGAACCAATGACTAAACCATCTTTCTCTTCTCTTAGTATATATATGAGTATTTCTCTCTCCTAACTCATTTTCTCATTTTACTCTTCTTGCTTCCTTCTTTCTCCTCTCCTCAAGCTCCCTCTAGCCAAACCCTAACCCTAGGGAGAAGTTGTATGACTTTGACCGTGAGAGGTAGAGACTAGGAGCCACCAAGGCAATTATATCATGCTCAATGGTGAAGCCTTAATTTTTGGATTTTTAAACATATATGTTGTTTTAAAAATGTATTTGATGGAAAATATTCTCATTAAGTTTTTGATTATATTTAGTTTTTGGAGTTTTGGATTTTGATGAGTATATTTGAGTAGAGCTAAATTTGAAGTTTAGGATTTTCATGGGTTCCATGTGTTTTTATGATTTTGATCTACTAAAACTTTGTATTTTAGAAAAAAATAGTTTTTTTGGTGGATATAGCACTTTATTTCGAGCATTTTGGCTTTTGATTCACTTGATTCAGAGTAAAATAAAGTTTTATAATAAATTTTTGATTTTTGGAGCTTTTCTGTCATGGTTGAACTTGTTGTATGGAGAAGACGAAGTTCCCATGTTGCCAGCAACTTATGTGACAGAGAGTGTTATGCGGCCTAAACTCTATGCCGCATATACCTTCCAGCATGCGTCCATCTTGTTGGATGCATGATTGTTTATTATAGAAAGTGTTATGGAACTAAGTCCTTGAACTCCTTGTGTTTTCACTCGCTGAACGAATGAAAAATTCGCAAAGTCTAAATGAAACACCCATGCGGCCGAGAGAGCATGCGACAAGCAGACTTATGCGGCAGTGCCCCTATGCGCCTTTTTTTTTGTGGATGCATAACTCTGCTTCGCCCTTGCACATCTTTTTATGATTCTTGTCTTATCTCCCTGAAACATTTTTATGGAATGTCACATCAATCATCTTTAGTCAATTCTCTCTCTGACACGCATTTATGATCCATCACTCAGCACTTGGGTGCATGCGGCCAGTGAGTGCATGCGGCCAGTGGGCACATGCGGCCATGAATTCTTGTGTATATTTTGTGTTCCTTTTAATTATATCCATTTAATAACTTATTTTAGTGATTATTGTTGTGTTCTTTCCTATGACTATACAAGTTTATATTATTAGACAAGTTTTGCATGTAGTTCACGAGACAAATTTATGTACGAGTTCACAATCCTCGCGATACTGTAGAAATATTTTGGTATGAAAATATATTGCATTTGGTATCGGTCAATCGAGTGTGAGTATTGCCCAATGTATCGCGTATCGTGAATATGATAACTCGTGAAAAGCTCGTACTCGTGACTCGTCATTCTAGGGAGTTCTCAAGTGTCCACGACTCAAAAACTTGAAATAATTTAGTAGTGATTAAACAAAATAAGATTTACCAAGATCATTGGGAGAAAAAAATATTGCTACCGGCTACCCCGATCTCTAAGGGCCCCATGCAGCATGGACCAACCCTACTAGGCAAGGGCTCCATGATTGACCAAGTTTACGCGTGATGCGGCACTTACAAGACAAGTTTATATACAAGTTTATGTTTATAAGGAAAGTTTATGATCACAAGTTTAAGTTTATTCTTATAAGTTCAAATTTAAGTTTATAACAAGAAACAAGTTATGTTGTAGTGATGTTGAATGTGCATTTAAGTTACCCGACAAGCCTACCCTTGGCCATTTGGGTTGACTACAGTGCCGGTGGTAGCAATATTTTTAAAACATGCATTTAGTAATTAAGGTCTGTGACAACCCTAGCTAGTTAATAGTAGAAAGCCGTAGAGTTGTTTGGCTGTACAATGAATGATGTTACTTTTATTATAGCTCACTCTTCTAGTTTCATTTCTCTCGACGCGTGGTCAGAGTGCAAAATTCAGCTCTGGTGAAGGACTAAAACCACGGTCCTTGTTTGGTTTAAGGGTTGCGGTCCCGATCCAGAGTAGTTCCTATGCCCTCTTGCCGTTCGTCGCCTTACTTTCCTTTATAAAACTTGTCATCAGTTCTTTCAGTATATTTTGAGAAAAGTACATTGGTACCGTACAAGTCTCGATCCACTTTTATTCTTATATGTCTCTTTTCTGCTAATGTTGCGATATATTTTGTCTATCACCTTGAGCTCCTTTGTGGTACTTGTTGTTCTGGGTTCTGACCCCACTATTTTTGTATGGCCAGATTATTCCGAGGAGAACCAGGATCCACCGTATTTTCAGAAAGATGGCTCGCACTCGTAGGGCTGCGACCGAAGCTCGCGAGTGGGTTTTCTTCCTCCACCCCTTATAGTATTATTTTATTTTCTGGTATTTTAGCAAGAGGCAGTGTTAGCTTCTTATTTTGAGGTTATTTCTCTGACTTTGGTCATGTATATATTAGACCATGGCTGGTATATTTGATAATGTATAATTATACTCTGCTAGTGCAGTATTTTGTATTCACTAGATTCATGATCATATGTGATAGGTAATTTGGGATGCCTCTTTACATTCATGTATGATATACTCTTATAATTCTATGAGCGGGGCGTGACAAAACTTGACACCCAAAAATTTGTACTCCTTAACCCTATACTTTTGCACTCATGTGCACAAGTTATCCTGCACTCAATATTCTTCAAAACCCAAGATCTCCACATGTTGTAGGTTATCTGCACCATGCCCCAAACCTGGAACTATCCACTACCCCTACTCCAATACTCCACATGACTGCACCGTATTTAATACCTTCAACCAAACTCAACTGTATCATAACTATTCAATGCCTTAGCTTAATGATCTGCACCCCATTCTAACTCACTGCCCTATCTCACATTATTGTACCCAATTTATAATGAAGCAGCACTGCCCACATGATAACTTCCCCACAACTTTGGCATGTACCTGAGTTACTGCAGAAATTTCCTTCACCAACTGCCTGTTAGTAACAACAATAGAACCTAGCAGTTGTTGAAATGCTTAAACAACAACGCCACTAATACCATATTGCCAACTTCACTCTATATTCTAACTAACATGACCATCATTTCCTGTTACTGCTAATGCAATACCTTGAT
This sequence comes from Iris macrosiphon, assembly GCA_036927795.1. Lineage (NCBI taxonomy): Eukaryota > Viridiplantae > Streptophyta > Magnoliopsida > Asparagales > Iridaceae > Iris > Iris macrosiphon. The sequence continues at coordinate 67,503,371 of JAYESA010000014.1, forward strand.
ATTGTTGCTACTAATTATAATAATATTGTTGCTGTCCTCTAACCCGAACACCCCAATCACCCACTGTATTTCCTTACTGCACATGGACTACAGTTCACACCAATGCAATGCACCATGGTGCACTACCTGTAACCCATTGGTCGACTGAACTGCAAGCACACTATACAAGTCTAAGCACCAAATTTCCCCACTACAACAGCTACTGATACTAGATTTCATCAGTCATTGATGCCAACCTCTTTACTCAAAATTCCCCCTCTATGACTGAGCACTCAACCAACCTTACACCAGTGTGCACATCCTGACACCAACATGCACCACATACTAACTTATATATATATATATATATATATATATATATATATAATTATATACAAATATATATACATATATATAATACTTATTAACATACACACACACACACACACACAATATTAGTCCATCCCACAAACACTTGGTGTGCTACACCAAGATACTCTATGATACATCCTCAATACACCATACCACTATGATACAAACCCTCAATTCTCATGGAGCACATCCAATAAATAAAATATAGTATGAATAAACTAATAAATAACTATTCTAATATAATATAGGGAAATTGGTATATTGGATCGCAATATACAAATGAATTCACTAAATCAACACTCTACATCATGGCGTATCATGATATGACCTATATGTATCCAATTGTTGACACGAAACTATCCACACACAATCAATTGAAGTTCACATAAATATAATTGACCCAATGACAAACACTTGATGCTCCAAATTTAGATTCCCCCAATTTGGACACAAACACACATGTATCTCCTAGATTTGGGGATAAAACCACCTAGATCTTGGCCTAATGGGTTGGTCATGGGTAGATTCCCAGAGTCTCAATTGCTAATTCTAACATAAAAATTGATGAAGAAGGTGACAATTATACCTATTGGAAGTTGGATTCCAATAAAACTCCTCCAAGTGGACACAAGTAGAGATTTGGATACGATCTTCTTGCAATCTCCTCTCCAATAAATCTTGTTGTGTTTTCCAAGCTCCTAGGCCTCAATGATGGTGATAATGAATCGAATTGAGTGTGAATTGAGAGGAATTTGGTAGAAAATTATTTTCTTGGGGAAGAAGAAGCTCAAATGAATAAAATAAAATAAAATAATGGAATGATTAACTTCTCTCTCCTCCAGCTATGGGCCGGCCACATTGGGTGAGGGTTGGGTCAAGTTGGTTGGTCCAATTTGCCACTTCTACAAGATTCTAAAGGTTTCTAGTTGTTTCATATAGGATCCTATGGCATATTAATTAATTAGGGAGGGTATCATTCTAATTGATGGAAGGAATATTCTATCTTCAAACTAAACTAATTTAATTAATATAACTAACAATGTCATTAAGTCATGGGCTATAGGCATGGTACTAAACTGGTCCACCACACTAGTCCATCTAACTAGTCAACACATGAGCCTAATAATATTAAATAAATAATATGGATACTAATATAATTATCAAAAATTATTGAATGACAAAAATACTCCTCTCCTAGTTATAGATGGTTATAAATTCTACCCCATTAGAAAAATTTTGTCCTCAAAATTTAAGATGGATGTGGGCATGAAAATGAAAGAATATCTCATGGTTCAAAAGATAGGGTGTGCCTCACATATCTCGTCTCCTCTCTTCTGACGATCATAACCTACTCATAAAACTCACTATAGTCAAACCCCTATCTAGTCATGGTCTAAAAAAATCTAATCTAAAATCTTGCAAGCATAACTCTATAGAAAAGAATCATTCCTTATTACCAAACATACATGTTTATGATTAATATCTATCATGATATTGTAATCTCTATCAGGGTCACTTACTAACTACACTATAGCACAAAATTACTAATGCAAACTATAAGAGACTATAGTATCACATATCAATGGATAGAAATGAAGGAGAAAAAAGAACAGAACCTGCTAACCCATCACCTGTAGCATCGGTCCTCTCAACCATCATCGAAAAAGCCCTTCCTTGATGGGGTGTCTCCCTCTGCTGGTATAGGATAATTTGCTATGCCACAGGTGGCCTAGTTGGACCCCTTACCTATATCTAATACTTACACTAATTATTTACTAAGCATCAACCTAGCCACAATACTTATTATAATATGTTACTACTTCTAATACTAATGATACACTGTAGCTCTAGGACATGAGCATACTTAATCTACTGCTACACTCTACTTAGGATACTATACTAACAATCTAAGATACTCTTCTTACTGATACTAGAAGGATACTCTACCAATACTCAGACTTTCAATACATCCCTGTGAGACACAAGAACACATTCACTAGTATGCCAATACTTATTATAGCTCACTCTCCAACACACATAAAGTCTCATATCTGTCACAGTTCTTGCAGATACAGGAACACAGATGAACACCTATATACACACACTCATGTACCTTATTGGCACACCCACACCAATCTAGAATACTCTTTATAGAATGCCTACCCAAGTCTTGACACTATCTACATAAGGCATTAACTCCTATATATGTCACTTGTGTGATACTCTCATACCAGGTTACTCATGTTTCTTATCTATATTTAGTACACTAGCCATTAAGATACTTGTATCCTAACCTCCATAATACTTGAGGTATCTTGGATCTTGATACTAAGGTACTCCTCCTATATTGGTATCTAGTGTGTACTTATACTCTAACACGTAACAATCACCTTAGGATACTCACATGTATCTGGTATTAATATACTATATATAAATACTTCCTACCCACTATGACACTATCATTTTTCACTGGTACCATTATACCCATCATTCGGTTCACTGATGCATAGCTACTTTCTTACTTCCAATGCGCTAGCAAAGGTGCTCATACTACTGAAACTTACTCCTAAACAAGTTACCCCTATTTTCTCACTGTTTGAAACACCCGTACCTTATGCTCCATGACACATCCCTTATATACCCTACATCAATATCACACTGATACTCCTAGCAAATATTATCACCCATAATAATACTCACTGATACTAAACTGATACGCTACACATATTACTTATAACTCATCCCATTCATGATACTCCTTGAATACTTGCACTCTCTAGGCACTCTTGGTGACAAATACCAACTCATAGCTATACATGTCATATGCACATAATAAACCAGGATACCAACTTGGCACTAGCCTACCTTACTGACATACTATTATTATTTCTAATACCCACTCTTACTGCATGATACTCATGAAACACCCCTATTAGTCTTCACTTCGCCACTCATACTCTCACTTACATCACTACTAACACATCCACACCCTCAAGTACTAGGTGATACACCCGTACTAGACATATACATATGCACTCTCATCTACCTACACCAATGCTCAATACCCAATATGTAGCACAAGTCCTATTACTTAGCACAATACATTCTAACACTATCATACTCACCTACACAATTATAGGTACCACTCTACCATGGCACACTCACTAATACATCTCATGGATACACATTCTCCTCCTCAAGATACAACCAAGTATCAAGCACCAATAGAGTTTTATAGCTTAATTAATATTCAGAACAATTTTAAGATACTCAATTGATACTTGGATCACTCAACTACATGAACCTATATTTATCTACAATATGCATGATGACATGATACCAGCACCTAGAATCACAAATTGGTATACTACTTGTCACGACCCGCACCCGGTGTAAGGGTACTAGTCGGAAACAACACCCAGCCTACGCCGCAGAATCGGCGGTATAACGCTGTCTAGATAATCTATCTAACAATATAATGAACCACCAATAATGATAGTATACTCAATCACAGAGCTAAGATAGAAATGAGCACGAATCAGATAAAGAATAGAATAGTCATAATACAACTCATGAGTCTAAAATAATACATCAATGAGTCTGAAGAAATAACAAAATAAGCTGGAGACAAATCCAGTACAAAGAATACAACGAAGCTACAACTCCAGGGTCAACTGTCTCAGTTGGGATAAGTCCCTCTCGAGCCAGGGTCTCAGAATCTAAACCCACAACATCCTGGGGTCCATAAAAGATAGGGTACCACTCCTCAGTGTCATCTGGAAAAATATATCCAGTCAGGAAAGGAACAGAGTACATCTCTAACAGCAGTTCTTATTAATGACAAAAACTATGTAACAGTAAATATCTGTGGATAAATAAGATGAACAATAGATATAAGAGATATATATATACAATAAGGAAATATTAGAAATAAATACAATAATGAACAATATGCCAATGAAACAATAATACTAATGACTAAGTGTGTGAGTACTAGCTTAACATATGATCGGCTTGGGCAAGATGCAATGCGGCCTGGCTAATCATACGTGCGGTGCATGATCAACACTATTCTGTAATCTGTACTTTATTCAATAGGGATATTGATCATATATCTATACTAATACTCCCCACCCCCAACTGGTATAATAGATCCAACCACGGTATGTTATGGCACGAGATTCCCCAAATAGAGAGCGACTCTTCCCGAGAATCGGTGTCTGTACATATACAAGATAACCAATGAAATAATACTTATACCATATACACCATATACCAAGGAATAATATCTCATGACGAGATCCGGATATACCAATCCGTGTAACCATAGTGTCAAGAGAACATGGATATCTATACTAGATACAGTGAACATAGAGGATATCATAAATGAGAAACTATCAGAGAATTTACTCGTCTGAAGTCCAATAAATAGTCTCACAGATGTCTGACTCGGTGCCTCGAAGACCTAGATATGGAATACAATATCAATACAAGGTCCCGAAAAGAGAATAAGTTAAACTAGTCAACTTCTAGGTCAATAAGTCAATTCTAAGTCAAAAGTCAACTATGGTCAACTCTAAAGTCAACTAAAGTCAACTATGGTAAAACCAAGGTCAACTATCTATTTCTAGGTTGCACAAGTCTAGCACCAAAATCTTGGATCAAAATACCAAAATCTAAGTCATAGGAACCACAACCTAAAATATTAGGATACCGTATCTTCGGATACGTGAATCCAAGGTAAACCTCACAATACCTATACATCAACAATAAAGTATATAATATAGAATATTAATTACAACAATTAGGAATCATGGTTTTGAACCAATTTGGTATCCACACAAAGTCACAACTTAATACCCAATCCCGTATCTTGAGTATCCCACTTACCTTGGTATCCACAAAGTAATGCTCAAGATACATAGATATAGTATTTACCCTTATACAAAATATAATATATATATACTAATATTATACAATTAAGAATATAACAATACTAGTATTATATCTCACAATAAATACATATATATATATATATATATATATATATATATATATATATATATAAATATAATATATAAAACTATATACTAAACTGCCTAACTGTCACTGAAAACAGTGTGGTAAAACACTGATTCTTCAATAAACAGACTTTCAGTGACAGTTCAAACTGTCACTGAAAATGCCTTCGCCAAATCTGCTGTGTAAATGCACTGCTGTCACTTTATTAGTGACAGTTCAACTGTCACAGAAAACGTCTGTCGCTGCTGCTGTTTAAATTCCCGCCGCCGCTGCTGTGCATTTTAATGACAGAAACTGTCATTAAATCCTCCATTAATGCTACAGCGGCTGCTGCTGCTGTTTGGAAATTAATGATAGAAGCTGTCATTAATATCCGCTGTCGCCAAACATAAATATAACTATATATATATTAATATATAAATATATAAATCAATATATATATATATATATATATATATATATAAATCAATTAAATAAATATATACTTCTATATATACATAATCCTACACATATATATATAAATAAATATTAATAGCTATAAAACACATCCTATGTACTAATGTACATATTTTAACATGGTTAAATGAAGTTAGATAAGTAAGCAGCGTAATAAGCCGGCCTTTGAAGAAAGTCCCTAAGAAAGAAGCGGTCGTATACAAACCTTTCTTTGCGGTTAGCTCGTGAGGTGGCGCCCGCCTAGCTGCAGAGGAGAAGTTTGACTTCCGAGAGCTGATCCTAGTTTGGACTGATCTTTGACCCGCACACATACATAATTATGTTTATTAAAAATACATTCATTTATATATAAATAATCATATAATAATTATAAATAATATAATTACTTATTTAAACACATATATATATATTTTATAAAACATTTTCATATAATTTATATTACTAACCTAATTTGTAACATATATAAATGCATGTAAAAGAAAGCTACATATATATTTATACATTATATTAGTACACCTACAATACATATTTCTATGCTACCATAAATACCATAATAAATACACTATAATTAATATATAACATCTATATATATTTACTAATTTATAATTCAAGAATTAAAGCACAAATAATTATATCTACACATAAACATACACAAATGGAGAGTATCACACCGTATCCCACTAGATCTAGGATACACATGCGACACGAGTCCAACAGACAACCAATTACACCCCGAAGGACACAAACAAGTCACAAATATTATTTATGAACAAATTAAAGTGTCAAATGTAGATCTATGTGTCCGTGTCAAAATTCGACATGTACAAAGTCCCGTGTCGGAGGGAAAACCCCCAAAATAACACGTATCACCAAATTGTTGGGATACGACCTACACGTACCCAATTATGGATACGACACTAGCCCCAAACACATAAGCACATGCCTAATTGATCTATAGTATCAATTGACACACACAACAAAATGTCAATTCGGAATTCTCCCAAAATTGACACAAAAAGTACCATAACTTTCTCCATGGGTCTCCTATGAACACAAAACCAAGTCCTATGGATAGTACATATATATGGGTTGATTTTACATGATTAAATCTCAGATTTAGAAGCTATTTTAAGGGAAAAAGTTGAATTATACCTATTGGGAGATAGATTCCCAATAAAACCTCCAATTGAAATGAAATTGATTCCAAATTGTAGATCCTTGCTCCTCTTTGTAGATCCTTGCTTCTCAACTTTCTAATGGTGAATTGGGAAGAAATTAGAATGAATTTGGTAGGGAAATGGAATGGGAATGAAAGGAAATTGGTAGTGGGAAATTCTAGATCTTGATTTGGAAAAAAAAATGAGAGGAGAGAGAACTTCCCCCCTCTTTTAATAGGCTGGCACCTACCCCTTCCTCAAGCAATTATGAAATGTCCAATATACCCCTTGGGGCCTCTCATGAAGAAATAATTAAGGAAGGAAGCTTCTAGTCTAATGATTTAATTAATTTAATCCATCTCCTTAACAATGGCTTTCTATATGAGCCAAGTCTAACTAATTAATTCATGTTGGTCCATGGGTCCAAACTAAACTAGTTGGGTCCACTAATACAAGTCCAAAATAATTAAATAACATCTAACAATAATTAAATAATACAACAAATAATTATTTACCATGCACAATATTTAATTAAATAGGAAAAGACTAAAATACCCTTTCCTAGAAAATGTGGTAGTGACAAGCCTACCCTCCTTAAAATAATTTCGTCCTCGAAATTCAAAAGACAAAAACTACCCCCAAAAATCACAGAACAGAACTAAAGAATCACAACTAACTAAAGAACAAAACATAACTAGAAAATAACATACCTCAAGGTACAAACAAATATGGATAACGCTATCGTATTTCATCCTCTCTCTCCCAGGTAGACTCCCCCGGAGAGTGATGCCTCCATGCGACGCGCACCAAAAGAATAGTCTGGTTCCTCAGCACCTTCTCTCTCCGATCCAGAATCTCAACTCGCTGCTCTGGATAGCTAAGAGTAGGGCCCACCTCTATCTCCGAGTGATCCAATACATGACTAGGATCTGCCACGTATCGTCTCAACTGCGATACATGAAACACGTTGTGCACTCCCTCCAATGCAGGTGGCAAGTCTAGTCTATAAGCAACTGCACCGACCCTCTCTAGAATAGTGAAAGGTCCGATAAATCGTGGACTAAGCTTTTCGCCTCCACCGAAGCGAATCGTGCCTCGTGTCGGAGAAATTCTCAGAAACACCAAACTACCCACCTATAACAAAACACCACCTTAAAAACTTAATCTATAATAAACAACCAAAACAAGCACAACAAAATCTAAACAATATCTCGAACTCCAAAGGTTTTCGATGGCTATCGGCCCAATGCCGCTGTCTGTCCTGCACCACTCGAAGTCTGCCTCTGATCAATTGAACCTTTTCTGCTGCATCCACAACCATCTCTAGCCCAAGCAAAACTTTCTCTCCAACATCGTCCCAAGACAAAGGAGTACGACACCTCCGACCATTTAGAGCTTCAAAAGGTGACATCTCTATACTGGCCTGGTAACTGTTGTTGTAATCAAACTCTACCAAATGGAGATGGTCCTCCCAAGAACCCCCAAAATCTATTACACAAGTGCGCAACATATCCTCGAGAGTCTGGATAGTCCTCTCTGACTGCCCATCTATCTGGGGATGATATGCAGTACTGAACTTGAGCTAAGTGCCCAAACTCTCCTACAAACTCCTCCAGAAATGAGAAGTGAAACAACTATCTCGATCTGAGACTATGCTGATGGGAACTCTATGTATCCTAATGATCTGCCTCACATACATCTCTGCCAGCTTCTCCGTAGACAAACCCACCTTGAAAGGCAAAAAGTGGGCCGACTTGGTCAACCTATCAACAATAACCCAAATCGCGTCTTTCCCTCTTGGAGATCGTGGAAGTCCGGACACAAAATCTATAGTAATGTATTCCCACTTCCACTCTGGAATGGGTAATGGCTGAAGTAAACCTCCTAGCCTCTGCCTCTCGGCTTTCACCTGCTGGCACACTAAGCATCTGGATACAAACTGTGCCACTTTCCTCTTCATGCCATACCACCACACACTCTCTCGCATATCCCGATACATCTTGTTAGCACCTGGATATATGGAATACTGAGAGCGATGCGCTTCCTGTAATACTTTCTCTTGCAGCTTCCCACTAGGCACACACAATCTAACTCCATGCCTCAAAGATCCATCCTCTGCAATAGTAAAATCATCCTCCAATCCTGCTCTCACCTGAGCTCTGATACTCCTCAGAGATACATCATCATACTGTACTGCCTTGATCCTGTCCATCAAATCTGAGTGTATCTGCAGTCCCCACATCTGTATAGCACACCTAGGAACAATCACCTCAATGCCCAAGCCCTCCAAGTCCTCCAACAAATATCGATCCTGCGTCAAGAACATAGCTATCGGATACCTGTTCAAAGCATCGACAACTACATTGGCTTTCCCAGGATGATATTGCAAAGAGATATCAAAATCCTTCATCAGTTCCAACCACCGACGTTGCCTCATGTTCAACTCCTTCTGCGTAAAAATGTACTTCAAGCTTTTGTGGTCTGTGAAGATCTCCACACGCTCTCCGTACAAAAAATATTTCCACAACTTCAGAGCGAATGTGACGGCTGCCAATTCCAAATCATAGGTAGGATAGTTCTTTTCATTAGGACGCAATTGGCTGGATGTATAGGCAATCACTTTCCCATGCTGCTGAAGAACACAACCCAAACCCTTCCCCGATGCATCACTATAAATAGTAAAACCTCCGGACCCTGATGGCAACGTCAAAATAGGAGCAGACGTCAACCTCTTCTTCAACTCCTCAAAAGCAGCCTGGCAGTCCTCCGTCCAAACAAACTCCACATCCTTCCTTGTGAGTCTGGTCATCGGCTCGGCAATCCTCAAAAAATCTTGCACAAACTTCCTGTAATAGCCTGCCAATCCCAAAAAACTCCTGATCTCTGCTACCGAACTCGGAGTCTTCCCAGATTCCACTGCTGAAATCTTCTTCGGATCCACTGAATTACCATCACCAGTCACAACATGCCCCAAGAACTCTACCTTGTCCAAGAAAACTCATACTTGAACAACTTCCCATACAACTTCTTTTTCCTCAGCACATCCAACACAATCCTCAAATGCTTCTCATGCTCCTCCGGTGTCCTCGAGTATATGAGTATGTCATTGATGAACACCACCACGAACTTGTCAAGGTACTGGTGGAACACCTTGTTCATCAAGTTCATAAAGACCGCTGATGAATTTGTCAAACCAAACGGCATCACCATAAACTCGTACTGACCATACCGAGTTCTAAAAGCAGTCTTCGGTATGTTCTCCGGCTTCACCTTCACCTGATGGTAGCCTGATCTCAAATCTATCTTAGAAAATACCTTGGCACCACTCAACTGATCAAACAGATCATTAATCCGTGGTAAAGGATACTTATTCTTGATAGTGAGATTATTCAAAGCCCTGTAATCAATGCACATACGCACCGATCCATCCTTCTTCGGTACAAACAATACCGGGGCTCCCCATGGTGAAGAACTCGATCTGATAAACCCCTTATCCTGTAATTCGTCCACCTGCTTCTTCAACTCGACCAGCTCGCTGTTGTTTACTCTATAGACATGCTGCAAAATTGGTTCTGCACCTGGCACCAAGTCTATAAAAAATTCAATATCTCGATCTGACGGCAATCCTGGCAATTCCTCAGGAAACACAACCAAGAACTTTGCTATCAACGGATGTGGCAACTCCTTGTCTTCCACCATAGCTCCACAAATAATGCCTTCGCCTTGCTCCGCAGCTCCTCTAACAAACTCGAACTCTGGCTCTCCTGGCGGACCAAACAAAACTCTACCTCCTCCACAATCAATGCTAGCACGGTGCCTACTCAACAAATCCATCCCGAGTATAATATCGTAGCTCGGAAGTGGTATTATAAGTAGACATGCACTCAACTCCCGGCCTCCCTGAGTAACTCTCCGGTCCTTGCAAATATCATTAACCAAGATAATGCCTCCCCCGGCCATGATCTTGCAAGTCCGAAGCAAAGACTCAGCTACCAAACCATGCTTTAGAGCAAAAGTGTAACCTCCGATTTCCAATTTCAGAAATAATTAGATTTTAATTTATTTTAAATACCAAGTTTTTTAAAAATATTTTCTTCTTGAATTCTTGTATTAGATTTTGAACAATGTTTGATTTTAGAAGGTGATTTAAAATCTTTTATAAAAAAAATCATTTTTCCTAAATGTCACTTTCTTATAAAATAAATAGATAAATAATGATGTAAATATGATACTCTAGCTTCGAATATTTATTGGCTTGAATCATAAAATTATTATTTTAAGTAAAAAAAATTATTTGAAGGACTAGTTGATAAAATATAATAAATTTTATATTTATTGGGATAGTAAATAAATAAATTTCATACTTTCTAAGATTTTGCAAAATGGATTAATTAGTAGCTAATTGGGAATCAGTTAGCTTTCCTAAAATATTTTCTGAAATTATAATCTTTTCTTTTTAAAATTTTACAAGTTTGCCTTTTCTCCATTAACTAGCCCACACACCCTCATTCCCATATGAACTTATTCATGTATAATCTGGGCCATTCATTATTTGGGCCAATCCTCACCCTTTATCCCACACTTTCTCTCCCTATTTAAGTCTCTCATCACCATTCCCAAGAAACCCTAGCTAGACCTCAAATCCCCACAAGCCAACAAGCCACCACCATTTTGTGTGCTCGTGTCCGTGTGTCCAACATCACCGTGTCAGCCGTGTTGGCCTCGGGTCCGACCTCGGGTGTCCGATCGTATCCATTCATTTCCTATGTCCAGATTTACAATATTACAACCAGATTTTTGTGTCCGACACACCCGGACACATCCACCTCCACCACAGCAAACATCATCCTCGTATCCACCATCTGGACACATCCCTGTACAGTACACCCAACCCTGTGTCCGACAGACCCGGACACGTCCCCCACTGTGCAGAAGACCACCATCGTGTCCAGCCTCGGACACGATCCATCCCGACACAGAAACCTGACCCTAACCCTAGATCTAACGTAGTCGGGCTCCGCTGCCGCCGAGTTCGACCGCCGGTGGCCGCCTCAAATCTGTCGAACCGAGCTCCGCCGACCGCCTCCTCGAACCGAGCGCCACCGCCTCGAGTCGAGCCCCGCCGCCGCAGCAGACCTCATCCTCGAGCCGAGCACCGCCGCGTCGAGCTCGGAGATCCGCCTCGGATCTGCCTCAGAGCCGTCGAGCCGTGGCCGCCTCCGTCGAGCCATCGACCGCCGCCGCCGCGGATCCCCTCATCGTCGTAGAGCTGACCGCCGCTGCCTCAGATTCGGAGCCGACGCCGCCGCTCTCGAGCGTCGACCACCGACCCGAACAGATCCGCCGACGCCCTGCCGGCCCGACCCCGGCGAGACCCCCCGCGCCGACGACGAAACCCCCATCGTGAGCCTCTTCTTCCCTCTTCCCTCTTTTGTTCTATGAAATTTTCTGGGTTAAGTTAAGTTATACGTTTAGTTGATTATTATTAGTTAATCAGTAGTTAATTATCATTAATCAGTAATTAATTCTTAATCAGTAGTTAATTTATATAGTTTAGTTTAGTTAATTTAATTAGTTAATTTATATAGTTTAGTTTAATTAATTATTTCTTAATCAGTAGTTAATTAATCAATTAGTTTATATGTAATTAGTTAATTTATAATTAGTTAGTAATAAATGTAATTAGTAATTAATGTAATTTGGTTAGTAATTAAATATTTAGTTTAGTAATTTTATGTAATTAGTTTAGTAATTAAAATATAATTAGTTTTATTGTTGATAACGTATGAATTTAGTTATTTATTATGTGAATGATTTCAGTTATGTATTATATATAAGGACTTGGTTATATTAATATGCAATTAGTAGTTTTTATGTAATTAGTAATTGCGAAATAATTATAAGGATTTTGATTATGTAAAAAAAAAAATTTAATTTGTGGGGTTTATATTATAAAATAAAATATAGTTTCAATAATAAAATTTGTTCAAAATTTGTTTATTTGGATCGGTGACCAATTTTTCTATAAATGAAAATATATTGGCTTTTACGTAAATTCTAGATTTTTTTATAAATAAACTTTTTATTGTAATTATTGTTCAAAATGATTTCAAAATAATTTTTATTAAATTAAGGTTGTTACCTTAATTACAAACAAACGACTATTTCTCCTATTAGCTCGGTATCCTTATCTCGATTTTCGTGCCGAACTCCGATCTTAAACTTCTTTATATAGTTTCTAGCTATTTGGACTGCTCTGGACCCATTGAAACTAACTGCTACTTCATTTGGGATCACCTTGAGAGGTGTGGCACTATGTACATTCTTTGATTTGTTAATATACATATATAAAAATATTTGATTGGTATAGATACAAATACGTATTTTGGTATAAAAATATATATATTTATATACATCTATTAGTGTATATACACAACTATATATTTTGTATAATTACTAATAGACACTTATATATATATTATATACGTTTTATTGGTATATAATCTGAGTGTAAATGTGTGTTATATACGTATCCCTACTAGATGACCCTAGTTGACTAGAGCCATGCCTGGCATAGCCCTGAGGCCAGGGTATTTCTACTGTGTGTTAGTGTAGCATCTGATACAAGTGATACTATTATATGTTTATAGGACTGTCGGATTCTCCAGACGATACTCTGGGACAGGACATTGGTATTGACAGCTAAGGACCCAAGGCGAGTACATTCTCTGATTAGTTTCTAATTTATGATATCTCCTATGTTCACTGTATCTAGTGTAGATATCCATGCTCTTGACACGTTGGTTACATTGATTGGTATACACGGATCTCGTCATGAGATGTTATTCCTTATTCATGGTGTAGCTTGTACAAGACTTGTTTCCTTATTATCTTGTGCATGTACAGAAACTGATTTCCGGGGAGACTTGCTACCTCCCTAGGGAATCCCGTGCCATAGCGTATCATGATTGGATCTACTATACCAGTCGGGGGTGGGGAGTATTTTAGTGTAGATATGTGATCATACCCAACTTTACATGCATCATAGCTCAACCCACATCTCACGTCGGGTGCAGCCTGACAATTTATATTCTTCAAAGCTGTTACGTGTGACTAGCCTGACCTCTACATGCATCATAGCTAACCAACGGTTAGCCTGACCTTATAAGAATCATAGCTAATCATATGTAACCAGCCTGATCAAGTTCCTAAGCCGATCACATGTTAAAGCTAGTACTCACACACTTAGTCATAGGTTCTTGCTCATTGACATATTGTTTCTTTTCCTGCATTTACTTACAGTATTTCCAGTATTTCTCATACCTATACATGCTTCTGGTATATTTCCATCTAGAACTGCTACATAGTTTATATCATTAATATAGAACTGCTATTTAGAGATGTACTTTGCTCCTTCCTGACTAGAAAATATTTTTTTCAGACTGTGACCTTAGTAGACTGGTTTCCGACACACTTGGGGATTGGAAGTTAATGATTGTAGGTATGATTATTTTGTCGTTAGACTTGTCTTGTATTTCTTGCTTGCCTTGATATCTCATCGTGCTTTAGTTTATGTGATTGGGTATTCCAGCATTATTTTATGATATCCACATCTCCTTATGGAGTTGGGTATTCACGTGAGTTTCATTAGATAGTTACATGACCTAGACAGCGTTCTACCGCCGATGCTGCGGCATAGGCTGGACGTACCCACGCACTCGTGCCCCTAAACTGGGTGCGGGTCGTGGCACGTTTTTAGTGGTGGCCCATGCAGGTCTGACTTCACTAGTGGTGCGATGTCGTAGTAGTGCGACGTCATAGTTGTACTACTACGTGCCTGCTATAGAATATAGGACATAGGATACTAGGATGAGAGAGGATACTCAATCACAAATTCTTGAGAGATTCCTGGGACGACCCCTTGAGAATCTTATTATAATTTATAATTTAAATCTTTCCTTGTTTCCGTCCGCTCTCGCTTGTTGTTGTTGAACTTGATTCTTGATGATCAGTTATTAAATTAAAATCTTGGTATCATTGTGAGTTTGATTCTTGTTGACCAGTTGTTAAATTTAATTCTTGGTATCGTTGTTGAGTTGATTTCATATCGAGATGAATTTTACGAGCTAAAATTTACGGTATCATCTGATGACATATGTTGATGAGGACAGTGAGAAAGGTAAAACGTCTACTTAGGTTATGGACCCTAGAGTTTATCGCAGCCATATTAGATGTGGTGACGAGAACGTAGGAACCTGACTTGGATGTACATACTATAGTTATGAAACTTAGAGTCTCTCGCAGCCATACCGGTTGGCGTGGCGAAGATTCTAAATGACATGATTATAGAGTTGCATACCTTAGTTACGAAACCTATCGTTTATCGCATCTATGCTTACTGGCGTGGCGAGGATTCTGAGTGGCGTAATTTTAGACAGACGTGTATGATTATCAGGTTGTATCTTAAATTGGCTCTTAAAGTATCATCTCAAGACTTATCTATTTCTGTTATTCCAGGACTTTGTTCCATCGCTTCTTTTCTTTACTAGCAGTAAAGATACCTTCAGTCCTCAATCCAGTTCCTTTGAGCTTTCATTCTTTGAGGATTCCTTATTAAGTATGATAATTAGTGACTTGTGATTTTGTCTGTGTCTTGAGTATTAGCATCGACTGAGTGTTGCTAGTAAGTTGTAAGTATTTTCTAGTTGGACAGGTGAGCAGTAGCCTTTAATCCAGAGTTAGCCTTTAGCATAGTACCTTATAACAATGGTTCTAGGAGAAGTGTCATTAGAGACTGTGAGTAGAGGGATAGTATAGAGTATCAGTGATAGTTCTCAGAGTTAGTATCAGAGCCAATTACCCGTCTTAGATAATCATGATTATGTAATTGAGTGATCTATGTAAACAATTAGGTATCAAGGAATTGTGTTAAGAATTAATGGAGCATAACGTTCAATCGGATGATTGATATCGGGCATGTTAAAGGTAAAGAAATTTATATGCATTAGGAGTTATAATGAGGTGTCATGAGTAGAGAAATATCGGAATCGGTAATGATGATGGTGAAGCATATCACAGATTAATGTAACAGGCTATGAAAGGTTAAAGGAAAATATCTATACAACCATCGAGATGAAGAACCATATACATGCCCATGAGAGTAGAGAAACATGAGTGTTATAGTAGATACATGTAATCATGAGTTATAATGAGCTTGATGAATGATCCATTAATGAAGTTAGTGATATAATACCAAGAGTGCTAATGATTCTATATCAAGAATTTGACAAGAATGATGTTAATAACAGTAAGCATCCTGTATGATGATAATTAGATGATATACCAGTTGACATAAATTGAAATCATGAAAGAAATTACAGGTGATGATAACTTTGATCATTGGAGATAAGGGTGCAAGTGATTCAGGCAGTACAATTTTAGTACACAGTTATAGACACTAGATGCATTGAGTGCACCTTGAGTATCAGAGACCGTGAGCACTGATATGTACATTTGTGGAGTTATAAATTAAAAGGTGGAAATAAAATTTTATTTTTAGAATAATTGAGGAGTTGAGATTACGTCATTAAATTTTGAGGATTTCAAATATGAATTCAATAAACATGGTTAAGGCTACAAAGATTTTTGGAGTGATTAAATTTTATTTCGATGTTGAGTATCTGATTTTGAGGAAGTATATACAATTTATTTTAAGTTGATCGAGAAGTTAAACCTTGACGATTATTTTGAGGATTAATTTTATGGTAGATGAGAGATATAAATATTAATATATGAGTAGATGATATACATGTGTAAGGATCTGATGACTTGAGCAGGATTGAGATGGCACCGCAGACTGACTTGGGTGTCCATCTAGAGTTATATTAGAAAGGGTTTAGCACTTAGTATGGTGTTACACTTGGTGTTACACTTGGTGTTGCACTTGACGTATATTTGAGTGATAAGAACGACTAGTATGGACAATTGTAGTAGGAACGAGAACCGACAGCGGGTATGGTACTAAAGAGATAGAGGTATCAACTTGGATGCATTATTGAATCATGGTTATATTAGAGATTCTTGGCATCAGATTTTGGTATTAATAAACAGGTGTGCAATACGGATATATTCATGGATTTTGTGGATTAATGATTAGTTGACATGGGTACCAGTGTACATGAATAGGAATTAGTTAGTGAATGTGCTAGAGTTAAGTGTTTGTTAGAGATAGTAGATACTACAAGTAATATGTTAGCAGGTTCTTTCTTTCCCTCCTAATGTTCTTTTTTCGCCTTTCGATTGATTGATTTTCCTAGTACTGTAGTTGTATGCATGATTTCTTGTTAGAATAAAACTAGTAGTACACCTTAACAGAGACTGAAATACCATGACAAAAGATACATGACCTATATATATTTCTTAAATTGCATGGCTGTAGGTAGAGTTTTCTTAAACCATGATCATTAGGGTTTTGACCATAGCAAAGATCTATGACAAGGTTATGACCGACAAAAGAGACAAGAGGATTAAATTGTGGATGAGCATTAATTTAAATAAAGAATTTAGGGGTTGTTATAACAGAGTTGATGGATCATTGATTTTGCAAAAAAAAAAAAATCGTGGTATGATTGGAATTCGAGGATAAACATTAACTTAAATAGAGAGTTAAGAAATTCACATGGCAAAATTGAGGATTTATTAATTTTAGGAAGATCTTGATATGATTGATTATTAAAATTTGAGAAAATTTGGGAAATTATCTTTTTATCTATTTGATTGCAAAATAGAATTTGAAATTCTATATTATGAATGTTGCATTGAAGATTCTGAAAGTATCGCATCGTTGAGTATTTGAGGAAAAAGAAATCGGGAAATAAAATTGTTAATGGAATGGTGTCGAATCCAATTCTCGGGAGGAGAATTTAGATTTGAATAAACATCAATTGAATTTGAGTTAGAGGAGTAAGATGATTGATGGATTAGTGGTTAAAATTTAAATTTTTGGGATACAGATTTTTAAATGTTATAAATATACATTGATTGGAATTCAACTGGAGAATTGGATATTAAAAACCTTGAGTATTTAGATACGAACTTAAATTGGAGGAGATTATGATAAAAATTTGAATTTGATTTTAAACTTGAAGATTTTCAGGAATATGATGTTATAAATTTTTGAAAGGTTGTGAAATAGCAATATGGAATTACTTCATGATTATTTGGGTTGAAATTTAAATTTTGATAGAAACAATACAATGTGTAAATGCAAATATTGAGGACCTTAAATTTCGAGGACAAAATTTTTCTAAGGTGGGTAGACTTGTAACCTCCGATTTCCAATTTTAGAAATAATTAGATTTTAATTTATTTTAAATACCAAGTTTTTTAAAAATATTTTCTCCTTGAATTCTTGTATTTGATTTTGAACAATGTTTGATTTTAGAAGGTGATTTAAAATCTTTTATAAAAAAATCATTTTTCCTAAATGTCGCTTTCTTATAAAATAAATAGATAAATAATGATGTAAATATGATACTCTAGCTTCGAATATTTATTGGCTTGAATCATAAAATTATTGTTTTAAGTAAAAAAAATTATTTGAAGGACTAGTTGATAAAATATAATAAATTTTATATTTATTAGGATAGTAAATAAATAAATTTCATACTTTCTAAGATTTTGCAAAATGGATTAATTCGTAGCTAATTGGGAATCAGTTAGCTTTCCTAAAATATTTTCTGAAATTATAATCTTTTCTTTTTAAAATTTTACAAGTTTGCCTTTTCCCCATTAACTAGCCCACACACCCTCATTCCCACATGAACTTATTCATGTATAATCTGGGCCATTCATTATTTGGGCCAATCCTCACCCTTTATCCCATACTTTCTCTCCCTATTTAAGTCTCTCATCACCATTCCCAAGAAACCCTAGCTAGCCCTCAAATTCCCACAAGCCAACAAGCCACCACCATTTTGTGTGCTCGTGTCCGTGTGTCCAGCATCACCGAGTCAGCCGTGTTGGCCTCGGGTCCGACCCCGGGTGTCCTATCGTATCCATTCATTTTCTATGTCCAGATTTACAATATTACAACCAGATTTTTGTGTCCGACACACCCGGACACATCCACCTCCACCACAGCAAACATCATCCTCGTGTCCACCATCTGGACACATCCCTGTACAGTACACCCAACCCTGTGTCCGACAGACCGGGACACGTCCCCCACTGTGCAGAAGACCACCATCGTGTCCAGCCTCGGACACGATCCACCCCGACACAGAAACCTGACCCTAACCCTAGATCTAACGTAGTCGGGCTCCACTGCCGCCGAGTTCGACCGCCGGTGGCCGCCTCAAATCTATCGAACCGAGCTCCGCTGACCGCCTCCTCGAACCGAGCGCCGCCGCCTCGAGTCGAGCCCCGCCGCCGCAGCATACCTCATCCTCGAGACGAGCACCGCCGCGTCGAGCTCGGAGATCCGCCTCGGATCCGCCTCAGAGCCGTCGAGCCGTGGCCGCCTCCGTAGAGCCATCGACCGCCGCCGCCGCGGATCCCCTCATCGTCGTAGAGCTGACCGCCGCTGCCTCAGATTCGGAGCCGACGCCGCCGCTCTCGAGCGTCGACCACCGACCCGAACAGATCCGCCGACGCCCTGCCGGCCCGACCCCGGCGAGACCCCCCGCGCCGACGACGAAACCCCCATCGTGAGCCTCTTCTTCCCTCTTCCCTCTTCCCTCTTTTGTTCTATGAAATTTTCTGGGTTAAGTTAAGTTATACGTTTAGTTGATTATTATTAGTTAATCAGTAGTTAATTATCATTAATCAGTAATTAATTCTTAATCAGTAGTTAATTTATATAGTTTAGTTTAGTTAATTTAATTAGTTAATTTATATAGTTTAGTTTAATTAATTATTTCTTAATCAGTAGTTAATTAATCAATTAGTTTATATGTAATTAGTTAATTTATAATTAGTTAGTAATAAATGTAATTAGTAATTAATGTAATTTGGTTAGTAATTAAATATTTAGTTTAGTAATTTCATGTAATTAGTTTAGTAATTAAATTATAATTAGTTTTATTGTTGATAACGTATGAATTTAGTTATTTATTATGTGAATGATTTCAGTTATGTATTATATATAAGGACTTGGTTATATTAATATGCAATTAGTAGTTTTTATGTAATTAGTAATTGCGAAATAATTATAAGGATTTTGATTATGTAAAAAAAAAATTTAATTTGTGGGGTTTATATTATAAAATAAAATATAGTTTCAATAAAAAAATTTGTTCAAAATTTGTTTATTTGGATCGGTGACCGATTTTTCTATAAATGAAAATATATTGGCTTTTACGTAAATTCTAGATTTTTTTATAAATAAACTTTTTATTGTAATTATTGTTCAAAATGATTTCAAAATAATTTTTATTAAATTAAGGTTGTTACCTTAATTACAAACAAACGACCATTTCTCCTATTAGCTCGGTATCCTTATCCCGATTTTCGTGCCGAACTCCGATCTTAAACTTTTTTATATAGTTTCTAGCTATTTGGACTGCTCTGGACCCATTGGAACTAACTGCTACTTCATTTGGGATCACCTTGAGAGGTGTGGCACTATGTACATTCTTTGATTTGTTAATATACATATATAAAAATATTTGATTGGTATAGATACAAATACGTATTTTGGTGTAAAAATATATATATTTATATACATCTATTAGTGTATATACACAACTACATATTTTGTATAATTACTAATAGACACTTATATATATATTATATACATTTTATTGGTATATAATCTGAGTGTAAATGTGTGTTATATACGTATCCCTACTAGATGACCCTAGTTGACTAGAGCTATGCCTGGCATAGCCCTGAGGCCAGGGTATTTCTACTGTGTGTTAGTGTAGCATCTGATACAAGTGATACTATTATATGTTTATAGGACTGTCGGATTCTCCAGACGATACTCTGGGACAGGACATTGGTATTGACAGCTAAGGACCCAAGGCGAGTACATTCTCTGATTAGTTTCTAATTTATGATATCTCCTATGTTCACTGTATCTAGTGTAGATATCCATGCTCTTGACACGTTGGTTACATTGATTGGTATACACGGATCTCGTCATGAGATGTTATTCCTTATTCATGGTGTAGCTTGTACAAGACTTGTTTCCTTGTTATCTTGTGCATGTACAGACACTGATTTCCGGGGAGACTTGCTACCTCCCTAGGGAATCCCGTGCCATAGCGTATCATGATTGGATCTACTATACCAGTCGGGGGTGGGGAGTATTTTAGTATAGATATGTGATCATACCCAACTTTACATGCATCATAGCTCAACCCACATCTCACGTCGGGTGCAGCCTGACCATTTATATTCTTCAAAGCTGTTACGTGTGATTAGCCTGACCTCTACATGCATCATAGCTAACCAACGGTTAGCCTGATCTTATAAGAATCATAGCTAATCATATGTAACCAGCCTGATCAAGTTCCTAAGCCGATCACATGTTAAAGCTAGTACTCACACACTTAGTCATAGGTTCTTGCTCATTGACATATTTTTTCTTTTCCTGCATTTACCTACAGTATTTCCAGTATTTCTCGTACCTATACATGCTTCTGGTATATTTCCATCTAGAACTGCTACATAGTTTATATCATTAATATAGAACTGCTATTTAGAGATGTACTTTGCTCCTTCCTGACTGGAAAATATTTTTTCCAGACTGTGACCTTAGTAGACTGGTTTCCGACACACTTGGGGATTAGAAGTTAATGATTGCAGGTATGATTATTTTTTCGTTAGACTTGTCTTGTATTTCTTGCTTGCCTTGATATCTCATCGTACTTTAGTTTATGTGATTGGGTATTCCAGCATTATTTTATGATATCCACGTATCCTTATGGAGTTGGGTATTCACGTGAGTTTGATTAGATAGTTACATGACCTAGACAGCGTTCTACCGCCGATGCTGCGGCATAGGCTGGACGTACCCACGCACTCGTGCCCCTAAACTGGGTGCGGGTCGTGACACGTTTTTAGTGGTGGCCCATGCAGGTCTGACTTCGCTAGTGGTGCGATGTCGTAGTAGTGCGACGTCATAGTTGTACTACTACGTGCCTGCTATAGAATATAGGACATAGGATACTTGGATGAGAGAGGATACTCAATCACAAATTCTTGAGAGATTCCTGGGACGACCCCTTGAGAATCTTATTATAATTTATAATTTAAATCTTTCCTTGTTTCCGTCCGCTCTCGCTTGTTGTTATTGAACTTGATTCTTGATGATCAGTTATTAAATTAAAATCTTGGTATCATTGTAAGTTTGATTCTTGTTGACCAGTTGTTAAATTTAATTCTTGGTATCGTTGTTGAGTTGATTTCATATCGAGATGAATTTTACGGGCTAAAATTTACGGTATCATCTGATGACATATGTTGATGAGGACAGTGAGAAAGGTAAAACGTCTACTTAGGTTATGGACCCTAGAGTTTATCGCAGCCATATTAGCTGTGGTGACGAGAACGTAGGAACCTGACTTGGATGTACATACTATAGTTATGAAACTTAGAGTCTCTCGCAGCCATACCGGTTGGCGTGGCGAAGATTCTAAATGACATGATTATAGAGTTGCATACCTTAGTTACGAAACCTATCGTTTATCGCATCTATGCTTACTGGCGTGGCGAGGATTCTGAGTGGCGTAATTTCAGACAGACGTGTATGATTATCAGGTTGTATCTTAAATTGGCTCTTAAAGTATCATCTCAAGACTTATCTATTTCTGTTATTCCAGGACTTTGTTCCATCGCTTCTTTTCTTTACTAGCAGTAAAGATACCTTCAGTCCTCAATCCAGTTCCTTTGAGCTTTCATTCTTTGAGGATTCCTTATTAAGTATGATAATTAGTGACTTGTGATTTTGTCTGTGTCTTGAGTATTAGCATCGACTGAGTGTTGCTAGTAAGTTGTAAGTATTTCCTAGTTGGACCGGTGAGCAGTAGGCTTTAATCCAGAGTTAGCCCTTAGCATAGTACCTTATAACAATGGTTCTAGGAGATGTGTCATTAGAGACTGTGAGTAGAGGGATAGTATAGAGTATCAGTGATAGTTCTCAGAGTTAGTATCAGAGCCAATTACCCGTCTTGGATAATCATGATTATATAATTGAGTGATCTATGTAAACAATTAGGTATCAAGGAATTGTGTTAAGAATTAATGGAGCATAACGTTCAATCGAATGATTGATATCGGGCATGTTAAAGGTAAAGAAATTTATATGCATGAGGAGTTATAATGAGGTGTTATGAGTAGAGAAATATCGGAATCGGTAATGAAGATGGTGAAGCATATCACAGATTAATGTAACAGGCTATGAAAGGTTAAAGGGAAATATCTATACAACCATCGAGATGAAGAACCATATACATGCCCATGAGAGTAGAGAAACATGAGTGTTATAGTAGATACATGTAATCATGAGTTATAATGAGCTTGATGAATGATCCATTAATGAAGCTAGTGATATAATACCAAGAGTGCTAATGATTATATATCAAGGATTTGACAAGAATGACGTTAATAACTGTAAGCATCCTGTATGATGATAATTAGATGATATACCAGTTGACATAAATTGAAATCATGAAAGAAATTACAGGTGATGATAACTTTGATCATTGGAGATAAGGGTGCAAGTGATTCAGGCAGTACAATTTTAGTACACAGTTATAGACACTAGATGCATTGAGTGCACCTTGAGTATCAGAGACCGTGAGCACTGATATGTACATTTGTGGAGTTATAAATTAAAAGGTGGAAATAAAATTTTATTTTTAGAATAATTGAGGAGTTGAGATTACGTCATTAAATTTTGAGGATTTCAAATATGAATTCAATAAACATGGTTAAGGCTACAAAGATTTTTGGAGTGATTAAATTTTATTTCGATGTTGAGTATCTGATTTTGAGGAAGTATATACAATTTATTTTAAGTTGATCGAGAAGTTAAACCTTGACGATTATTTTGAGGATTAATTTTATGGTAGATGAGAGATATGAATATTAATATATGAGTAGATGATATACATGTGTAAGGATCTGATGACTTGAGCAGGATTGAGATGGCACCGCAGACTGACTTGGGTGTCCATCTAGAGTTATATTAGAAAGGGTTTAGCACTTAGTATGGTGTTACACTTGGTGTTACACTTGGTGTTGCACTTGACGTATATTTGAGTGATAAGAACGACTAGTATGGACAATTGTAGTAGGAACGAGAACCGACAGCGGGTATGGTACTAAAGAGATAGAGGTATCAACTTGGATGCATTATTGAATCATGGTTATATTAGAGATTCTTGGCATCAGATTTTGGTATTAATAAACAGGTGTGCAATACGGATATATTCATGGATTTTGTGGATTAATGATTAGTTAACATGGGTACCAGTGTACATGAATAGGAATTAGTTAGTGAATGTGCTAGAGTTAAGTGTTTGTTAGAGATAGTAGATACTACAAGTAATATGTTAGCAGGTTCTTTCTTTCCCTCCTAATGTTCTTTTTTCGCCTTTCGATTGATTGATTTTCCTAGTACTGTAGTTGTATGCATGATTTCTTGTTAGAATAAAACTAGTAGTACACCTTAACAGAGACTGAAATACCATGACAAAAGATACATGACCTATATATATTTCTTAAATTGCATGGCTGTAGGTAGAGTTTTCTTAAACCATGATCATTAGGGTTTTGACCATAGCAAAGATCTATGACAAGGTTATGACCGACAAAAGAGACAAGAGGATTAAATTGTGGATGAGCATTAATTTAAATAAAGAATTTAGGGGTTGTTATAACAGAGTTGATGGATCATTGATTTTGCAAAAAAAAAAAAAATCGAGGTATGATTGGAATTCGAGGATAAACATTAACTTAAATAGAGAGTTAAGAAATTCACAGGGCAAAATTGAGGATTTATTAATTTTAGGATGATCTTGATATGATTGATTATTAAAATTTGAGAAAATTTGGGAAATTATCTTTTTATCTATTTGATTGCAAAATAGAATTTGAAATTCTATATTATGAATGTTGCATTGAAGATTCTGAAAGTATCGCATCGTTGAGTATTTAAGGAAAAAGAAATCGGAAAATAAAATCGTTAATGGAATGGTGTCGAATCCAATTCTCGGGAGGAGAATTTAGATTTGAATAAACATCAATTGAATTTGAGTTAGAGGAGTAAGATGATTGATGGATTAGTGGTTAAAATTTAAATTTTTGGGATACAGATTTTTAAATGTTATAAATATACATTGATTGGAATTCAACTGGAGAATTGGATATTAAAAACCTTGAGTATTTAGATACGAACTTAAATTGGAGGAGATTATGATAAAAATTTGAATTTGATTTTAAACTTGAAGATTTTCAGGAATATGATGTTATAAATTTTTGAAAGGTTGTGAAATAGCAATATGGAATTACTTCATGATTATTTGGGTTGAAATTTAAATTTTGATAGAAACAATACAATGTGTAAATGCAAATATTGAGGACCTTAAATTTCGAGGACAAAATTTTTCTAAGGTGGGTAGACTTGTAACCTCCGATTTCCAATTTTAGAAATAATTAGATTTTAATTTATTTTAAATACCAAGTTTTTTAAAAATATTTTCTCCTTGAATTCTTGTATTTGATTTTGAACAATGTTTGATTTTAGAAGGTGATTTAAAATCTTTTATAAAAAAATTATTTTTCCTAAATGTCGCTTTCTTATAAAATAAATAGATAAATAATGATGTAAATATGATACTCTAGCTTCGAATATTTATTGGCTTGAATCATAAAATTATTGTTTTAAGTAAAAAAAATTATTTGAAGGACTAGTTGATAAAATATAATAAATTTTATATTTATTAGGATAGTAAATAAATAAATTTCATACTTTCTAAGATTTTGCAAAATGGATTAATTCGTAGCTAATTGGGAATCAGTTAGCTTTCCTAAAATATTTTCTGAAATTATAATCTTTTCTTTTTAAAATTTTACAAGTTTACCTTTTCCCCATTAACTAGCCCACACACCCTCATTCCCACATGAACTTATTCATGTATAATCTGGACCATTCATTATTTGGGCCAATCCTCACCCTTTATCCCACACTTTCTCTCCCTATTTAAGTCTCTCATCACCATTCACAAGAAACCCTAGCTAGCCCTCAAATTCCCACAAGCCAACAAGCCACCACCATTTTGTGTGCTCGTGTCCGTGTGTCCAGCATCACCGTGTCAGCCGTGTTGGCCTCGGGTCCGACCCCGGGTGTCCTATCGTATCCATTCATTTTTTATGTCCAGATTTACAATATTACAACCAGATTTTCGTGTCCGACACACCCGGACACATCCACCTCCACCACAGCAAACATCATCCTCGTGTCCACCATCTGGACACATCCCTGTATAGTACACCCAACCCTGTGTCCGACAGACCCGGACACGTCCCCCACTATGCAGAAGACCACCATCGTGTCCAGCCTCGGACACGATCCACCCCGACACATAAACCTGACCCTAACCCTAGATCTAACGTCGTCGGGCTCCGCTGCCGCCGAGTTCGACCGCCGGTGGCCGCCTCAAATCCGTCGAACCGAGCTCCGCCGACCGCCTCCTCGAACCGAGCGCCGCCGCCTCGAGTCGAGCCCCGCCGCCGCAGCAGACCTCATCCTCGAGCCGAGCACCGCCGCGTCGAGCTCGGAGATCCGCCTCGGATCCGCCTCAGAGCCGTCGAGCCGTGGCCGCCTCCGTCGAGCCGTCGACCGCCGCCGTCGCGGATCCCCTCATCATCGTCGAGCTGACCGCCGCTGCCTCAGATTCGGAGCCGACGCCGCCGCTCTCGAGCGTCGACCACCGACCCGAACAAATCCGCCGACGCCCTGCCGGCCCGACCCCGGCAAGACCCCCCGCGCCGACGACGAAACCCCCATCGTGAGCCTCTTCTTCCCTCTTCCCTCTTTTGTTCTGTGAAATTTTCTGGGTTAAGTTAAGTTATACGTTTAGTTGATTATTATTAGTTAATCAGTAGTTAATTATCATTAATCAGTAATTAATTCTTAATCAGTAGTTAATTTATATAGTTTAGTTTAGTTAATTTAATTAGTTAATTTATATAGTTTAGTTTAATTAATTATTTCTTAATCAGTAGTTAATTAATCAATTAGTTTATATGTAATTAGTTAATTTATAATTAGTTAGTAATAAATGTAATTAGTAATTAATGTAATTTGATAGTAATTAAATATTTAGTTTAGTAATTTCATGTAATTAGTTAAGTAATTAAAATATAATTAGTTTTATTGTTGATAACGTATGAATTTAGTTATTTATTATGTGTATGATTTCACTTATGTATTATATATAAGGACTTGGTTATATTAATATGCAATTAGTAGTTTTTATGTAATTAGTAATTGCGAAATAATTATAAGGGTTTTGATTATGTAAAAAAATAATAATAATTTGTGGGGTTTATATTATAAAATAAAATATAGTTTCAATAATAAAATTTGTTCAAAATTTGTTTATTTGGATCGGTGACCAATTTTTCTATAAATGGAAATATATTGGCTTTTACGTAAATTCTAGATTTTTTTATAAATAAACTTTTTATTGTAATTATTGTTCAAAATGATTTCAAAATAATTTTCATTAAATTAAGGTTGTTACCTTAATTACAAACAAACGACCATTTCTCCTATTAGCTCGGTATCCTTATCTCGATTTTCGTGCTGAACTCCGATCTTAAACTTCTTTATATAGTTTTTAGCTATTTGGACTGCTCTGGACCCATTGGAACTAACTGCTACTTCATTTGGGATCACCTTGAGAGGTATGGCACTATGTACATTCTTTGATTTGTTAATATATATATATAAAAATATTTGATTGGTTTAGATACAAATACGTATTTTGGTATAAAAATATATATATTTATATACATCTATTAGTGTATATACACAACTACATATTTTGTATAATTACTAATAGACACTTATATATATATTATATACGTTTTATTGGTATATAATCTGAGTGTAAATGTGTGTTATATACGTATCCCTACTAGATGACCCTAGTTGACTAGAGCCATGCCTGGCATAGCCCTGAGGCCAGGGTATTTCTACTATGTGTTAGTGTAGCATCTGATATAAGTGATACTATTATAAGTTTATAGGACTGTCGGATTCTCCAGACGATACTCTGGGACAAGACATTGGTATTGACAACTAAGGACCCAAGGCGAGTACATTCTCTGATTAGTTTCTAATTTATGATATCTCCTATGTTCACTATATCTAGTGTAGATATCCATGCTCTTGACACGTTGGTTGCACGGATTGGTATACACAGATCTCGTCATGAGATGTTATTCCTTATTCATGGTGTAGCTTGTACAAGACTTGTTTCCTTGTTATCTTGTGCATGTACAGACACTGATTTCCGGGGAGACTTGCTACCTCCCTAGGGAATCTCGTGCCATAGCGTATCATGATTGGATCTACTATACCAGTCGGGGGTGGGGAGTATTTTAGTGTAGATATGTGATCATACCCAACTTTACATGCATCATAGCTCACCCCACATCTCACGTCGGGTGCAGCCTGACCATTTACATGCTTCATAGCTATTACGTGTGATTAGCCTGACCTCTACATGTATCATAGCTAACCAACGGTTAGCCTGACCTTACAAGAATCATAGCTAATCACATGTAACCAGCCTGATCAAGTTCCTAAGCCGATCACATGTTAAAGCTAGTACTCACACACTTAGTCATAGGTTCTTGCTCATTGACATATTGTTTCTTTTCCTGCATTTACTTACAGTATTTCTAGTATTTCTCGTACCTATACATGCTTCTGGTATATTTCCATCTATAACTGCTACATAGTTTATATCATTAATATAGAACTGCTATTTAGAGATGTACTTTGCTCCTTCCTGACTGGAAAATATTTTTTCCAGACTGTGACCTTAGTAGACTGGTTTCCGACACACTTGGGGATTGGAAGTTAATGATTGCAGGTATAATTATTTTGTCGTTAGACTTGTCTTATATTTCTTGCTTGCCTTGATATCTTATCGTGCTTTAGTTTATGTGATTGAGTATTCCAGCATTATTTTATGATATCCACGTCTCCTTATGGAGTTGGGTATTCACGTGAGTTTGATTAGATAGTTACATGACCTAGACAGCGTTCTACCGCCGATGCTGCGGCGTAGGCTGGACGTACCCACGCACTCGTGCCCCTAAACTGGGTACGGGTCGTGACAAAAAGAAACAGATCCAAAACTATAGGAAGCACCACTATCAAACAAAGCTAAAGCTGGAATGGAATCAAGACGAATAGAACCTGCGATGACATCTCCGGTGGGTTCCTCCTCTTCGACGGTCATAGCAAACGTTCGTCCCTGTCGAGCGCCTCCTTGCTGCTGATGCTGGACAAAACGCTACTGTTGTGTCGGAAGCGGTCCCCTCAACTGTGCAGCAGGTGGTCTCGTCTGTGCCCTCGGAGCTGGAGCTGCTCTCTGAACTGCATGACGAGGACACTCCCTCGATTGATGCCCTTCAGTACCACAATACAAACAAACTCCTAGCCTCCTCCTGCAAACTTCCCAAATATGGCCGGGCTTCTTGCAGTAGTTGCATGGAGCTTGCTGTAACTGTCTCTGCTGTTGAGGTGCCTGGTGAAAAGGTGCTCTAGTTGGAGTCGGGTTCTGTTGTGGCTGTTGGAAAGGTCTGGACTGAAAATAAGGACGTTTGGCAGATAATGTACTGCCGTTGGCCCCCAAAAAAGAATCACGATCTCTCTTGGTCTTCAAACCCAAATCCCGCTCAACCTTTCGTGCCTCCGCAAGTATCTCCGAGTATGTCTCATAAAAAGGCGGAATAAGAATCTTCACTTCCCAGTTTAGACCCTCACGGAAACGAATAGCACGAACCTCCGGTTCTCTCCCCAAATACTCTACAAATCGGCTCAACCTGCCGAACTCTGCAGCGTATTCCTCTACAGACATGCTCCCCTGAATGAGACTCTCAAATTGTCTCCCCAAGTCAAGCCTGTCTATCCGGGCGAAAAACTTCTTCTTGAAAAGGTCCTTGAATACCTCCAAAGATTGTCCTACGTCAACCAGAACTGGCTCATTCCTGAACCAAGTGCGAGCGACGTCGAACAGTTAAAGTTCTACCGCCTCAACCTTTAGATCTTCAGAAAGACGGGACACCCTCATAAGACGCTCAATATCCTTGAGCCAATCATCAGCATAGACGATGCCCTCCGTCCCTTTGAAAACCCTAGGCTCCAGTTTCTTGAAGTCCTGAATGTTGCCTGGCCGAAGCTGAGAAACCTGAGGAACAACCAGCTGCTGGACCAGAACTCCTCTCTTAACTACAGCACGAGCAAGCTGATGAGCACTCTCGATGCCCTGCCATAGAACGTCAGTCTGCCTCTGATGTGCCTCTGACTGAGCCCTCTGTGCCTCGAGCATCTTACGAAATAGTGTAAATATCTGTGACGCCTCTGCTGGCACAGGAAGTGGAGGTGGAACCCCTCAGATACAGCTGGCACAGTCCTCTGAGTAGGTGGTGGACCTCCGAAAGCAGCTGACACTCCAATCACCAGAGAAGTGACTGGTACAGGCCCTCGGGATATCGCAGACCTCTCAGAAACTGCTCTCCCTTGCTGTGATTTAGTCTTAGGCGGCATCCTGAGACAAAGCGAAAGAAAGAATCAATATGGCACAAGATGTAAGACATCAAGGAAAGGATAGTTTAAGGGATCAAGTATCAATATCAAAGGAGAATAGTTGAATCA
The DNA here is from genome assembly GCA_036927795.1 of Iris macrosiphon. Taxonomy (NCBI): domain Eukaryota; kingdom Viridiplantae; phylum Streptophyta; class Magnoliopsida; order Asparagales; family Iridaceae; genus Iris; species Iris macrosiphon. Next base: position 67,534,262 of record JAYESA010000014.1, read on the forward strand.
AAAGAATTTTCCTAGATGTGATTTGAGTATCTCAGCCTATTTCCTATATCCTATCGCATGCTCGCAGTAGTACAACTAAGTTGTCGCACTACCACGACATCACATACTTTGTGAAGCTAGACCTGCATGGGCCACCACCAAAAATGTGTCACGACCCGCACCCGGTGTAAGGGTACTAGTCGGAAATAACGCCCAGCCTACGCCGCAGAATCGGCGGTAGAATGTTGTCTAGATAATCTATCTAACAATATAATAAACCACCAATAATGATAGTATACTCAATCATAGAACTAAGATAGAAATGAGCACGAATAAGATAAAGAATAGAATAGTCACAATACAACTCATGAGTCTAAAATAATACATCAATGAGTCTGAAGAAATAACAAAATAACCTAGAGACAATTCCAGTACAAAGAATACTACGAAGCTACAACTCCAGGGTCAACTGTCTCAGTTGGGATAAGTCCCTCTTGAGCCAGGGTCTCAGAATCTAAACCCACAACATCCTGGGGTCCATAAAAGGTAGCGTACCACTCCTCAGTGTCATTTGGAAAAATATATCCAGTCAGAAAAGGAGCAGAGTACATCTTTAACAGCAGTTCTTATTAATGATAAAAACTATTTAACAGTAAATAGCTGTGGATAAACAAGATGCACAATAGATATAAGAGATATATATATAATAAGGAAATACTAGAAATAAATACAATAATGAACAATATGCCAATGAAATAATAATACTAATGACTAAGTATGTGAGTACTAGCTTAACATGTGATCGGCTTGGGCAAGATGCAATGCGGCCTAGCTAATCATACGTGCGGTGCATGATCAACACTATTATGTAATATATACTTTATTCAATAGGGATATTGATCACATATCTATACTAATGCTCCCCACCCCGACCGGTATAATAGATCCAACCACGGTATATTATGGCACGAGATTCCCCAAAAAGATAGCGACTCTTCCCGAGAATCGGTGTCAGTACATGTACAAGATAACCAATAAAACAATACTTGTACCATATACACCATATACCAAGGAATAACATCTCATGACGAGATCCGGATATACCAATCCGTGTAACCATAGTGTCAAGAGAACATGGATATCTACACTAGATACAGTGAACATAGAGGATATCATAAATGAGAAACTATCAGAGAATGTACTCGCCTGAAGTCCAATGAATAGTCTCACAGATGTCTGACTCGGTGCCTCGAAGACCTAGATATGGAATACAACATTAATACAAGGTCCCGAAAAGAGAATAAGTTAAACTAGTCAACTTCTAGGTCAATAAGTCAATTCTAAGTCAAAAGTCAACTATGGTCAACTCTAAAGTCAACTAAAGTCAACTATGGTAAAACCAAGGTCAAGTATCTATTTCTAGGTTGCACAAGTCTAGCAGCAAAATCTTGGATCAAAATATCAAAATCTAAGTCATAGGAACCACAACCTAAAATATTAGGATACCGTATATTCGGATACGTGAATCCAAGGTAAACCTCACAATACCTATACATCAACAATAAAGTATATAATATAAAAAATTAATTACAACAATTAGGAATCATGGTTTTGAACTAATTTGGTATCCACACAAAGACACAACTCGATACCCAACCCCGTATCTTGAGTATCCCACTTACCTTGGTATCCACAAAGTAATGCTCAAGATACATAGATATAGTATTTACCCTTATACAAAATATAATATATATATAATAATATTATACAATTAAGAATATAACAATACTAGTATTATATCTCACAATAAATACATATATATATACATATATATATATATATATATAAATATAATATATAAAACTATATACTAAACAGCCTAACTGTCACTGAAAACAGTGTGGTAAAACACTAATTTTTCAATAAACAGACTTTCAGTGATAGTTCAAACTGTCACTGAAAACGCCGTCGCCAAATCTGCTGTGTAAATAAACTGCTGTCAATTTATTGGTGACAATTCAACTGTCACAGAAAACGTCTCTCGCTGCTGCTGTTTAAATTCCCGCCGCCGCTGCTGTGCATTTTAATGACAGAAACTATCATTAAATCCTCTATTAATGCTACAGCGGCTGCTGCTGCTGCTGTTTGGAAATTAATGACAGATGTTGTCATTAATATCCGCTGTCGCCAAAGATAAATATAACTATATATATATTAATATATAAATATATAAATCAATATATATATATATATATAAATCAATTAAATAAATATATACTTATATATATACATAATCCTACACATATATATATAAATAAATATTAAAGCTATAAAACACATCCTATGTACTAATGTACATATTTTAACATGGTTAAATGCACACAATTTGTAACATATATAAATGCATGTAAAAGAAAGCTACATATATATTTATACATTATATTAGTACACCTACAATACATATTTCTATGCTACCATAAATACCATAATAAATACACTATAATAAATATATAACATCTATATATATTTACTAATTTATAATTCAAGAATTAAAGCACAAATAATTAGATCTACACATACATACACAAATGGAGAGTATCACACCGTATCCCACTAGATCTAGGATACGCATGCGACACGAGTCCAACACACAACCAATTGCACCCCAAAGGACACAAATAAGTCACAAATATTATTTATGAACAAATCAAAGTGTCAAATGTAGATCTATGTGTCCGTGTTAAAATACGACATGTACAAAGTCCCGTGTCGGAGGGAAAACCCCCAAAACAACACGTATCACCAAATTGTTGGGATACGACCTACACATACCCAATTGTTGACATGACACTAGCCGCAAACACATAAGCACATGCCCAATTGATCTATAGGATCAATTGACACACACAACAAAATGTCAATTCGGAATTCCCCCAAAATTGACACAAAAAGTACCATAACTTTCTCCATGGGTCTCCTATGAACACAAAACCAAGTCCTATGGGTAGTACATACATATGGGTTGATTTTACATGATTAAATCTCATATTTAGAAGCTATTTTAAGGGGAAAAACTGAATTATACCTATTGGGAGATGGATTCCCAATAGAACCTCCAATTGAGATGAAATTGCTTCCAAATTGTAGATCCTTGCTCCTCTTTGTAGATCCTTGCTTCCTCCTTCTAGATCCTTGCTTCTTAACTTTCTAATGGTGAATTGGGAAGGAATTGGAATGAATTTGGTAGGGAAATGGAATGGGAATGAAAGGAAATTGGTAGTGGAAAATTCTAAATCTAGATTTGGAATGAAAATGAGAGGAGAGAGAATTTCCCCTCCTCTTTTAATAGGCCGGCCCCTACCCCTTCCTCAAGCAATTATGAAATGTCCAATATACCCCTTGGGGTCTCTCATGAAGAAATAATTAAGGAAAGAAGCTTCTAGTCTAATGATTTAATTAATTTAATCCATCTCCTTAACAATGGGCTTTTTAAATGGGCCAAGTCTAACTAATTAATTCATGTTGGTCCATGGGTCCAAACTAAACTAGTTGGGTCCACTAATACAAGTCCAAAATAATTAAATAACATCTAACAACAATTAAATAATATAACAAATAATTATTTACCATGCACAATATTTAATTAAATAGAAAAAGACTAAAATACCCTTTCCTAGAAAATGTGGTAGTGACACTACTCCCCTCACTACTCTCTTATTTCTAATACCATGGTACCAATTACTAACTATACTCAGGCACCAACCTTAGAACTATTTTTACAAATAGTACTATACTATGAGTTATTTTTTAGGCTTATACACTGATACCTTGTCACGACCCGCACCCGGGAAATCGGGCAAGAGTCGTGGGTACGTCCAGCCTACGCCGCAGCATCGGCGGTAGAACGCTGTCTAGGTCAACTATCTAGATAATAATCTCACACAAAAATCGGCCATGACCTCTCCAAAAGGAGGGCAACCACACAAACAATATATAAACCTGTCAAGATCTCAACTCCAAACGGAGGAGCAATATCATAAAGATAACCACAATATACTCAATCACGAATCTAAGCACGATAAGATAACACAGAGATCTAACAACTATAAAGTCTAACCAACAACAACTACTACAACAACTACAACATCAAATAATAATACAACAATATCCAAAATAATATACAAACAAGGTCTCAATCCAAAACCGGAGACAAATCCGGTACTAAGGCTAATAAAACAACAACAAGATCCTAGTGATCCCGGCTACCAACCCGGAAATCACCCCTAACTAGAGGGTCCCTGTCTGCACCATCGACAGGCTCAGGTCCATAGAACGTCGGACACCAATCCTCCGGATACTCTGGAAAAATATGTCCAGTCAGGACTGGAGCAAGTACATCTCTAACAACAGTTCCATTTAAATGATAAAAACTATAAAACAGTTATAGCAAGTAGCAAGAAGAAAGAAGCAAGTATGAAACAGGAAATAAACATGTATCACTGGTGCATAAAGGTAAAGATGCAGGAATATCAGAAACAAGATAGTAGTAACTATAAGATACAAGAATCTAAGCTAAGATCAAGTCCGTGCACATGAACGTGTAGTGAGTCCAGCATGAAAAACATGTAGTGAGTCAAGTCCAGAAACATGTAAGTGAGACAAGTCAAGAAATGCATGAGAGTCCAGACTATAAAGAATGAACTCGATGTCTTTGAAATACTTGTTTCGACATGTAAACGGCTAGGGGTAAGTACGGCTCACCGCGCACTGGGTGTGCGGCTGCTATCATTCCAGATTAGACCAGAGGGAGTGATTCCTGATGATGCCAGATAGGAATGTTTACATGTCTACTCGAGTATTTCCCCGCCCCGACTAATACAAGTGGATCCAAGACCCGACACGCAAATCAAGATGAGTCCAGCCTGAACATGAATGATGCCTGTAGTGATGCCTGTAGGTGATGCCTGTAGTGATTCCAAATAGAGGCCAGAAATATGAAATGTACGTGTCGCAAGTAAATGAATCCAGAAATACCAGTCAGTGTCTCGTGTTGTGCCAGAATAATCAGATGATACTATACTAGAAGCTGAATCATAATAATCATCAGATAATGAAAACTATCAGAGAATGTACTCGCCTGACGTCCTGAGCAACTGGCGATCCGAACCGGTGTCGCAAGGACCTATGCGAAAAGCAAGGTTAAACAGGGTTCTAATGAGTTAAACAGATATAAAATAACTAAAAATAGGCTTCTAGGGTCGTTCTAGGTCAAACGGGTCAAACCGGTGAAATCTGGGTCAAAAAGTCAACTATGGGTCCAAAAAGTCAACTCAAGGTCAAAACTAGGTCAAAAGTTGACTTTGGCGGTCAACCGAGTCAACTACGGTCAAGTCTGGGTCAAACTAGGGTGCTTCTGAAATTCTAGGTCAAACCGAGGTCATTAAGCTAGAAAACTCACAAACTCGCCTCCTTGAGATACCGGGATACCCTCGGTATCCGATACCTCAACCTAGGCTACGCACCCCGCCTAAACCCGCTAAAACCTATGCTAGCACGCGTAAATATATACACATAAGCATATAAAAATCACTTTAATACTATTCCTAGGCCATTGCTCAAAAACTCCGCTCGAAACCCAATACCTTGGTTATCTTAAGGTATTGAGATACCTCGGTATCTCAAGGTATTGAGATACCGCTCTAAACTCAGCCCGACTACCCCTCTAGCTAACTTACTATGCATAAACCTATATATCTAGCTATAATCTAGGCTAAAATATAGATATCTAATACATATAGGCATATACCTATATCTATATACCCAATACCTTACCTTACCTTACCTTACCCTCAAATATATATATCTATACCTAGATATCTAACTATCTATCTAGCTATGTATATATCTATATATATAGATCTATATATCTAGCTATCCCTCTACCTATCCATCTACCTATCTAGTATCAACCTATCTAGTTATCTATCTAACTATCTAACTAGCTATTTATTTATGTATCTAACTATTAAACTATTTACCTATCCATCTAATATCTATATAGCATCTATCTATTAATCTCTAACTACCTAGGTATCTAGTTACCTATGTATCTATCTAACCATCTATGTGTTAATCTATCTATTTTTATATCTATCTATCAACCTAGCTATTCATATATCTACCTATCCATATATCTATCTATCTATCTATTTATCTATGCATCTATCTATGTGTCTATCTATCTAACAATCTATATACCCATCTAACTATAGATCTAGTTATCTATCCATCAAACTATTTACCTATCTATTTAACCATCTATCTATCTAATAATCTAACTACCTATATATATCTATGTATATATCTCTCCCTCTCCCTCGCATTTGCTGCTGCCCTTGCCTTAACTTGCTGCTGCTGCTACCTTAAACTGCTGTTGCTGCTGCATTTTCTACTTGCTACAGCTGCTGCTCATGCTCTTGCTGCTGCCGCGGCGCTGCCTCGCACGAGCGAGCTGCTGCCGCGGGGCTGGAACTGCTGCTGCTGCTGCTGCTGCAGGCCGCGCTGCAGCGAGCTGCTGCCGCGGCGCGCTGCCGCTGCTGCCGCGGCGCTGCTGCGCCCGCGCGCTCTGCTGCAGCCTGCTGCTGATGCTTCTGCTGCTGCCGCGGCGCTGCCTCGCTCGAGCGAGCTGCTGCCGCGGCGCTGCCTCGCTCGAGCGAGCTGCTGCTACTGCTGAATACTGCTGCTGCTGCGCCTATTTCTGCTGCTGCAGCTGCTGGTTCCAGTCCCAGGCACCCCCCCCCTCTCTCAAACACACACACACACACTCCTATATACATATACACACACATATAAACATATATATATATCTATATATATATATATATCTATCCTCACTCACACACACTCACTCTCACACACCCTCACACACACACTCACACACACTAGCACACTCTCTCACAAACACACCACCTCACACACAAACCCTCATATATATATATACAAATATATATACATATATACACACAACTCAAACTCATATATATATATATATATAGGCACTCACTCACACTCACCTACGCACTAGCACACACTCACACAAGCACTCACTAACACACTCACAAACACACAACCACACACATATATATATATATATATATATATATATATATAAAAACACACACACAATATATATATACACATATATATAAACAAACACAACACAACGCACACCACGCCCACAACGCCCACCAACGCACGCCCAACGACCCCGACACGCCCAAACACCTAAAAATATATATAATATAACTCGAAAACTCTAGCACACACTCCCCGATACTAACCCAACGCGCGCACAAGCCCGAAACGAGGAAACCAAGTCGAAATGGCCGTTCGGTCATTTCGACGAACACGTGGTGCGCGGTTCGGAAAACCTCCTGAAACGCACACCAAACGAACTCGGAATTGGCCCAAAATTTATCCACGCGCTCTACACGATGTTTAGATCCTGGAAAATGTGCTCCCACGTCGATTCTAGGCCCGTGGCAGAAACGCACACGCACTTAGAATCGGCGACGACGAAAAGCCCCAATTTTGCCCGAAACGCCCGTTTCTCCGCGACACGGCTTCCCGTGCCCGAACGGAGACACGCACTCACCCTCAAGACACCCGACAACGTCTACCTAGGTCCGTCTAACCTAGGGCATCACCCAAAATTGGGCCAAATTCGGATTCCACCCAAAATTGACATAAAACCTAGTGTTAAAGTCTCCAAACACTACCCAACTAGTTCTAACTTCCTCCGACGGGTAGCCTAAGGGTCTAGGAAGGTTCTAAACTATTAATTACACTATAAAAGAGTAATTACAAGGGGATAATTAGGGTTTACCTCTTGGGAGTTGGAATCCCAAGCCAAAATCTCCAAAATGCTCCAAATCCTCCAAACCAAGCTTCCAAGCTCCCAATCCAAGCTCCAACATAAAATCTAGGCTCTACCCACCTAGGTTAGGGAAGAATGTAGGGTTAGGGTTACATAAAGAAGGAGGAATGGAAGAAAAAAGGAAGAAAAAGGAAGAAAAGCTTACTTGGAGTAGGAAGGAAGAAGAAAGAAGAAGTGGAGAAGAAGAAGTGAAGAAGAAGATGAAGAAGAAGAGAAAGGGGAGTGGGGGCTGCTGTGTTTCACGCTGGAAATGGGATGGGGTCGGGTCTGGGAGCAAGGATAAAGGGTTACAACAAGCCAAAAGACCAAAATCCCCCTCCTAACTCTCGGTTTGGGTTTCGGGGTCCAAAAACACTCAAACTAACTCCAAATCTCTCCAACTAACCTCCTAAAAATAAAATAAATATTCTAAGCCCCAAAATAATTCTCACAAGAGTGTGGGCTGGGTCGGACATGGGTCCACTAGGGTCTGACATGGGTCCCGGCTAGCCAAAATCCTAAAACATACAATAAAAATATAATACAATCAATAATTAATTATAAATATAATTAATTAAAAATAATGCACAATTAACCCAAATTAAAATAAAAAAATTACCCGGCTCTGGAAATGGGGTGGTGACAAGCCTATCCTCCTTAGAAAATTTCGTCCTCGAAATTTAAAGTCAATCACACTCTCTCTAGGTCAAACCCCCCAACAATCACAGTCAAGAATTTCTACCTAAACAACATACAAGATCAGGGTCCTACTGGTCGTGTTATCACAGTCTTAATCAGGGTCACTAAACTATCTACCACAGCACAAAAAGTCTAACAGGTACTAATGAAGCACACCACAGGAATGAAAAAGGACAGAAAGAAGAAACAAGAGACAGACCTGCTAACCCGACATCCGTAGCATCGGTCCCCTCGACCGTCAACGCATAAGCCCTGTCCCGCTGGGGTGTATCCCTCTGCTGGTGCGGGGCATGATGCTGTGCCACAGATGGCCTAGCTCCAACTCTCTGATCCTGTGCTCCACCCAATGGAGGTGCAGTGGGGCAATCTCGCATCTGGTGAGCAGCGGATCCACAGAACAAACACACCTTCAGCCTCCTCCTACAAACATCCCAAGTGTGTCCTGCCTTCCTGCAGTAGGCACAAGTGGGCACTCTCTGATCCTAACCCTGCTGCGCTGCCTTCTGCACATAGGGACGCTTAGCTGGTCCCGCACTGCCACTGGCACTGCCTGAATCATCCCTGCCTCTCTTGGACTTGAGCTCCAAGTCATCCTCTGCCCTCTGAGCATCTCCTACTATCTGCTCAAAAGTCGCCTCGCGATCGCTCCTGGTCAAAGACTTGACCGCCATAACCAAGCCCTTGCGAAACTTCCTCGCCTTGGCTGCCTCACTCAAGCCATCCACAAATCTGCCCAGACGGCAGAACTCCGCTGCGTACTCGTCCACCGTCATGCTCCCTTGGACGAGTGCCTCAAACTGGCTCTCCAAAGCACTGAGCGCCACATCTGGGAAAAACTTCTCCTTAAAAAGCCTCTTAAAAGCCTCCCAAGTAAGCCCTGGCGCTGCAATCCTCGTATCTGTGCGATACCATGTCAAAGCGAGGTCGAACATCTGACTGCCCGCTGCCTCTATCTGCATGCTGTCTGAAATCTGCGCCAGCCTGAAGATGCCCTCGATCTGCTCTATCCAGTCATCCGCGTACAGGATCCCTTCTGTACCACGGAACTCCTTGGGTCGCATCCTCTGAAAGTCGATAATACTGCCCGGCCTCGGATGCTGAATCTGATCTGCCTGTGGCTGAATCTGCGCCACCCTATCCACTGCTGTCATGGCCACCTGGTGGGCGTTCTCAATGCCCAGCCTCATCACATCCACCTGACGGTGCTGCGTGTCCATCATCTCCCTGAAGAACGCAAACAACTGTGCGGCATCTACTGGAGCAGGAAGTGGTGGAGGAACCACCGGAACGACTGGGGTAGTCCTCGGATCGACAGGTGAAGGAGGATCCCCGAAAGAAGCAGATGCTCCCTCAACCGCAGGAGTGGTGAGTGGAGCGGTAGCAGCTGCCTGAATACGAGCTGGACGAGAGGTAGCAGACCTCTCAGTGGCAACTGCTGGAACGGTACGATGGGATCGTGTCTTCGGAGGCATCCTGAACACAGATCAAAAGAAGTCAATACGGTGCAAGATACGATATCATCAAAGAAGGACAGTAATATTTCAAAAGAAGCAATTTCAGAATAATTAGATTGGAATTGTTCCTAGTCGTGATTGAGTACACTCTCATCCTAGATCCTAGATCCTATAGCAGGCTCGCAGCAGTACAACTAAGTTGTTGTACCACCACGATATCGCACTAATTGCGAATCGAGACCTGCATGGGGCCGCCACCAAAAACGTGTCACGACCCGCACCCGGGAAATCGGGCATGAGTCGTGGGTACGTCCAGCCTACGCCGCAGCATCGGCGGTAGAATGCTGTCTAGGTCAACTATCTAGATAATAATCTCACACAAAAATCGGCCATGACCTCTCCAAAAGGAGGACAACCACACAAACAATATATAAACCTGTCAAGATCTCAACTCCAAACGGAGGAGCAATATCATAAAGATAACCACAATATACTCAATCACGAATCTAAGCACGATAAGATAACACAGAGATCTAACAACTATAAAGTCTAACCAACAACAACTACTACAACAACCACAACATCAAATAATAATACAACAATATCCAAAATAATATACAAACAAGGTCTCAATCCAAAACCGGAGATAAATCCGGAACTAAGGCTAATAAAACAACAACAAGATCCTAGTGATCCCGGCTACCAACCCGGAAATCACCCCTAAACTAGAGGGTCCCTGTCTGCACCATCGACAGGCTCAGGTCCATAGAACGTCGGACACCAATCCTCCGGATACTCTGGAAAAATATGTCCAGTCAGGACTGGAGCAAGTACATCTCTAACAGCAGTTCCATTTAAATGATAAAAACTATAAAACAGTTATAGCAAGTAGCAAGAAGAAAGAAGCAAGTATGAAACAGGAAATAAACATGTATCACTGGTGCATAAAGGTAAAGATACAGGAATATCAGAAATAAGATAGTAGTAACTGTAAGATACAAGAATCTAAGCTAAGATCAAGTCCGTGCACATGAACGTGTAGTGAGTCCAGCATGAAAAACATGTAGTGAGTCAAGTCCAGAAATATGTAAGTGAGACAAGTCAAGAAATGCATGAGAGTTCAGACTATAAAGAATGAACTCGGTGTCTTTGAAATACTTGTTTCGACATGTAAATGGCTAGGGGTAAGTACGGCTCACCGCGCACTGGGTGCGCGGCTGCTATCATTCCAGATTAGACCAGAGGGAGTGATTCCTGATGATGCCAGATAGGAATGTTTACATGTCTACTCGAGTATTTCCCCGCCCCGACTAATACAAGTGGATCCAAGACCCGACACGCAAATTAAGATGAGTCCAGCCTGAACATGAATGATGCCTGTAGTGATGCCTGTAGGTGATGCCTGTAGTGATTCCAGAATAGAGGCCAGAAACATGAAATGTACGTGTCGCAAGTAAATGAATCCAGAAATACCAGTCAGTGTCTCGTGTTGTGCCAGAATAATCAGATGATACTATACTAGAAGCTGAATCATAATAATCATCAGATAATGAAAACTATCAGAGAATGTACTCGCCTGACGTCCTGAGCAACTGGCGATCCGAACCGGTGTCGCAAGGACCTATACGAAAAGCAAGGTTAAACAGGGTTCTAATGAGTTAAACAGATATAAAATAACTAAAAATAGGCTTCTAGGGTCGTTCTAGGTCAAACAGGTCAAACCGGTGAAATCTGGGTTAAAAAGTCAACTATGGGTCCAAAAAGTCAACTCTAGATCAAAACTAGGTCAAAAGTTGACTTTGGCGGTCAACCGAGTCAACTACGGTCAAGTCTGGGTCAAACTAGGGTGCTCCTGAAATTCTAGGTCAAACCGAGGTCATTAAGCTAGAAAACTCACAAACTCGCCTCCTTGAGATATCGGGATACCCTCGGTATCCGATACCTCAACCTAGGCTACGCACCCCGCCTAAACCCGCTAAAACCTATGCTAGCACGCATAAATATATACACATAAGCATATAAAAATCACTTCAATACTATTCCTAGGCCATTGCTCAAAAACCCCGCTCGAAACCCAATACCTTGGTTATCTTAAGGTATTGAGATACCTCGGTATCTCAAGGTATTGAGATACCGCTCTAAACTCAGCCCGACTACCCCTCTAGCTAACTTACTATGCATAAACCTATATATCTAGCTATAATCTAGGCTAAAATATAGATATCTAATACATATAGGCATATACCTATATATCTATACCCAATACCTTACCTTACCTTACCTTACCCTCAAATATATATATCTATACCTAGATATCTAACTATCTATCTAGCTTTGTATATATCTATATATATAGATCTATATATCTAGCTATCCCTCTACCTATCCATCTACCTATCTAGTATCAACCTATCTAGTTATCTATCTAACTATCTAACTAGCTATTTATTTATGTATCTAACTATTAAACTATTTACCTATCCATCTAATATCTATATAGCATCTATCTATTTATCTCTAACTACCTAGGTATCTAGTTACCTATGTATCTATCTAACCATCTATGTGTTAATCTATCTATTTTTATATCTATCTATCAACCTAGCTATTCATATATCTACCTATCCATATATCTATCTATCTATCTATTTATCTATGCATCTATCTATGTGTCTATCTATCTAACAATCTATATACCCATCTAACTATAGATCTAGTTATCTATCCATCAAACTATTTACCTATCTATTTAACCATCTATCTATCTAATAATCTAACTACCTATATATATCTATGTATATATCTCTCCCTCTCCCTCGCATTTGCTGCTGCCCTTGCCTTAACTTGCTGCTGCTGCTACCTTAAACTGTTGTTGCTGCTGCATTTTCTACTTGCTACAGCTGCTGCTCATGCTCTTGCTGCTGCCGCGGCGCTGCCTCGCTCGAGCGAGCTGCTGCCGCGGCGCTGGAACTGCTGCTGCTGCTGCTGCAGGCCGCGCTGCAGCGAGCTGCTGCCGCGGCGCGCTGCCGCTGCTGCCGCGGCGCTGCTGCGCCCCGCGCGCTCTGCTGCAGCCTGCTGCTGATGCTTCTGCTGCTGCCGCGGCGCTGCCTCGCTCGAGCGAGCTGCTGCTACTGCTGAATACTGCTGCTGCTGTGCCTATTTCTGCTGCTGCAGCTGCTGGTTCCAGTCCCAGGCACCCCCCCTCTCTCAAACACACACACACACTCCTATATACATATACACACACATATAAACACATATATATATCTATATATATATATATCTATCCTCACTCACACACACTCACTCTCACACACCCTCACACACACACTCACACACACTAGCACACTCTCTCACAAACACACCACCTCACACACAAACCCTCATACATATATATACAAATATATATACATATATACACACAACTCAAACTCATATATATATATATATATATAGGCACTCACTCACACTCACACATACTCACCTACGCACTAGCACACACTCACACAAGCACTCACTAACACACTCACAAACACACAACCACACATATATATATATATATATATATATATAAAAACACACACACAATATATATATACACATATATATAAACAAACACAACACAACGCACACCACGCCCACAACGCCCACCAACGCACGCCCAACGACCCCGACACGCCCAAACACCTAAAAAAATATATAATATAACTCGAAAACTCTAGCACACACTCCCCGATACTAACCCAACGCGTGCACAAGCCCGAAACGAGGAAACCAAGTCGAAATGGCCGTTCGGTCATTTCGACGAACACGTGGTGCGCGGTTCGGAAAACCTCCTGAAACGCACACCAAACGAACTCGGAATCGGACCAAAATTTACCCACTCGCTCTATACGATGTCTAGATCCTAGAAAATGTTCTCCCACGTCGATTCTAGGCCCATGGCGGAAACGCACATGCACTTAGAATCGGCGACGACGAAAAGCCCCAATTTTGCCCGAAACGCCCGTTTATCCGCGACACGGCTTCCCGTGCCCGAACGGAGACACGCACTCACCCTCAAGACACCCGACAACGTCTACCTAGGTCCGTCTAACCTAGGACATCACCCAAAATTGGGCCAAATTCGGATTCCACCCAAAATTGACACAAAACCTAGTGTTAAAGTCTCCAAACACTACCCAACTAGTTCCAACTTCCTCCCACGGGTAGCCTAAGGGTCTAGGAAGGTTCTAAACTATTAATTACACTATAAAAGAGTAATTACAAGGGGAAAATTAGGGTTTACCTCTTGGGAGTTGGAATCCCAAGCCAAAATCTCCAAAATGCTCCAAATCCTCCAAACCAAGCTTCCAAGCTCCCAATCCAAGCTCCAACACAAAATCTAGGCTCTACCCACCTAGGTTAGGGAAGAATGTAGGGTTAGGGTTACATAAAGAAGGAGGAATGGAAGAAAGAAGGAAGAAAAAGGAAGAAAAGCTTACTTGGAGAAGGAAGGAAGAAGAAAGAAGAAGTGGAGAAGAAGAAGTGAAGAAGAAGATGAAGAAGAAGAGAAAGGGGAGTGGGGGCTGCTGTGTTTCATGCTGGAAATGGGATGGGGTCGGGTCTGGGAGCAAGGATAAAGGGTTACAACAAGCCAAAAGACCAAAATGCCCCTCCTAACTCTCGGTTTGGGTTTCGGGGTCCAAAAACACTCAAACTAACTCCAAATCTCTCCAACTAACCTCCTAAAAATAAAATAAATATTCTAAGCCCCAAAATAATTCTCACAAGGGTGTGGGCTGGGTCGGACATGGGTCCACTAGGGTCTGACATGGGTCCAGGCTAGCCAAAATCCTAAAACATACAATAAAAATATAATACAATCAATAATTAATTATAAATACAATTAATTAAAAATAATGCACAATTAACCCAAATTAAAATAAAAAAAAATACCCGGCTCTGGAAATGGGGTGGTGACATACCTAATGCTCCTATACCCAACCAAGAACCACTCTCAGACTCACAAGCTATACTCCTAACAATCAACACCGATATTTAACTTGACATAATCCTATATGCAAGTTACCAAACTACTACACTCTCCAAGGAACCTCAGGAACTATTAAAGTAAAGCTCTTTAAGGAACTGAACTAGAGAAACTAAAAATATCTATATCCTGAGCTAATAGGATGATGGAACATAACTCAATGATAACAAGGTTGAATGATAGAGACGATATGTTAAGAACAAATTTAAGATACAATCTGATAATCATACAGGTCCATTTGAAATTATGTTATCCAGAATCCTCGCCACGCCAGTAAGCATAGCTGCGATAAACTATAGAGTCCATAACTAATGTATTTACCTCTATAATTATGTTATCTAGAATTATCGCTATGCCAACTAGTATAGTTGCGAGAAACTCTAAATTCCATAACTACGATATGTACATCCAAAATTAGGTCTTTACATTTCTGTCACGCCATCTAGTATGGTTGTGATAAACTCTAGAATCCATAACTAAGGCAGACAGTTACCTTTCTCACTGTTCTCATCAAAATATGTTATTAGAATATACCTCAATTTAGTCCATAAAATATATCTCGATACAAGAATCAAAGTCAATAACGAATATCAAGAATCAAAGTCAACAACGAATATCAAGAATCAAATTCAACAACGAATAAGTGAGAGTGAATGAAAACAAGTGGAATAGATTTCAAAATAGAGTTTATAGTAAGATTCTCAAGGGTCATCCCAGGAATCCTTCAAGAAATCCTAATTTGTGATTGAGTATTCTCTCATCCTAATATCCTATCAATCATATTTTATTGCAGGCTCACAATAGTACGTCTAAGATAAAGTACTACTACGATATCGCACTAGTTGTGAAGACAAGACCTGCATGGGAAACCATAAAAATGTGTCATGACCCATACCAGAAAATTAGGCATGTGTCATGGGTAAGTCCAGCCTATGCCACAGCATCGATGGTAGAACGTTGTCTAGGTCAACAATTATATCTATCAATCTCACACAATAGTATAATCATAACCTATCTAGATATCTCAACTCCATCAGGAGGATAATATAATGATAATATCAATACTCAATCACAAAGATCTATAAAGGAGATAAATGGCACGATAATGATATGATATGATAATCCAAACACAAGTCTAGAAATAGTCATCTCAAAATAACCACATAAAATCTAAGAAGTCTAGTAATCTCCAACATAAGTCTAGGAATCCAAATATTACATCTCAATAGTTGTCACGACCCACACCCGATATAGAGGCATGAGTACGTGGGTACGTCCAGCCTACGCCGTAGCATCGACGGTAAAACGCTGTCTAGGTCATAATACTATATAATCAATCGTACACAAATATCCAACTCCATAGGGAGACACAGATATCACAATATAATATGTAAATACTAAATCACAGAACTAAAGCACGATAAGATATCAAAATACAACACAAGTCTAAACAACAAAATAATCTAACTTAAACAATAACATCCAAGTCTCCAAAGATGCTAGAAACAAATCCGGTACTAAATCTGCTAAAAGATATTAACTGAATAACTAGTGATCCCGGCTAGACCTTACACCTGGCTACAAGGTCCAAGGCTGCAGCTACTCTCCCTGTGGTCCATAATATGTCGAACGACAGTCCTCCAAGTCGCAGTCTAGAAAAATATATCCAGTCAGGATTGGAGCGAAGTACAAAAACCAACAGCAATTCTATATATATTGACAAAAACTAAAATACAGTATAAAAAAAATACAAGATGGATATAATACTGGAAATAAACAATACTAGTGAGTATAAAATACTGGAATAAGAAATACTAGAGAATATATCATCAGCAATAGTACAACTAGCAATGAACAGAAATACAAGTGCATGCTTGAACAATAAATTGGAATACAGGAATAAAATATCTAGCTAAGTGTGTGAAATATTAGTCTATCATGTGATCGGCATGGGATAGATCAGGCTTGTTACATATGATTAGCTATGATTCATGTAAGGTCAGGCTAACCATTCGGTTAGCTATGATACGAGCAATAGTCAGGCTAATCATATATAACAGGCTATGAGGCATGTAATTGTCAGACTGCACCCGACGTGATGTGTGGGGTGAGCTATGATGCATGTAGAGTGGGATATGATCATATAATCTACTAATATTTCCCCGTCCCCAGCTAGCACTATGGATTCCAATCACGACTCCTCGTGACAGGTCTCGATGATGCTAACCCGTGTATCCATAGTGTCAGAATCAAGTACGCTATACAACTAGAATCATAGAGATGATCAACATAATAAACTGTCAGAGAATGTACTCACCTGTGGTCCTAAGCTGGCAATACCAATATCCTTTTTCCAAAGTCTTGTTTGAGCAGGTCAAGTGTGCGTCTAAATGTATGGGTGTCATATCCTCGATTACTGTGCATAACCAGACAGTTAACTCACTAACACATGTCTAAATCTCTAAATCCTGTGTAATACTAACACGTGTCTAAACTAGTATGTCAGTGTACACCAGGCAGACAGTTCACTAATACTCAGGGTCATATAGTCATATGTGAATACGGGATAGCCACTACTAACACTTATGGCCATACAACATATATAATACTGTCATACATAGTACTAGGAATCAATTTCCCACGAAATATATATATATATATATATATATATATATATATATATATCAACTAATTATTATACACACACACGCACACGTATACTAGTTATTAGGTTCACCAACACAAGGTCTTGCAATCAACCAACTTTTATAAAATAATACGCTAGCCCTAATTATCATTCACATTTGCACATTAACACAACATGAAAGGAAGGCAAAGTCAAACCTGTGCGTGCACGGAGTCGAGGGAGGCTACTGTGGTTGTCTCTAGCGAGGGTGATACAGTTGTGCACGAGGTTGACGAGATCATGATGGTGGTCGGCTAACAGCGGGTTCATTGATGGCGGTGGTGATGATGTTGACGATGGTGGTGATGATGGTGATGATGGTGTCGCTGCTGTCCTATATACATAATATAATAATAGTATAGCATCAGTCGTTACACTAGCACACACACAACATAATTATAATGAACTCAGAACTACGCTAGGAATGATAATTGGTCAACTAGCAGGGTCAAGTGTGCGTCTAAATGCACGGGTGTCATATCCTCGATTACTTGCATAACCAGATAGTCAACTCACTAATACATGTCTAAATCTCTAAATCCCGTGTAATACCAACACGTGTCTAAACTAGTATGTCAGTGTACACCAGGCAGATAGTTCACTAATACTCAGGGTCATATAGTCATATGTGAATACGGGATACCCACTACTAACACTTGTGGCCATACAACATATATAATACTGTCATACATAGTACTATTAGTTTCCCACAAAAATATATATATATATTTATATATATATATATATATATATATCAACTAATTATTATACACACACACGAACACGCATACTAGCTATTAGGTTCACCAATACAGGGTCTTGCAATCAACCAACTTTCATGAAATAACACGCTAGCCCTAATTATTATTCACATTTGCATATTCACACAACATGAAAGGAAGGCAAAGTCAAACCTATGCGTGCACGGGGTCGAGGGAAGCTACTGTGGGTCATCTCCGGTGAGGGTGATACGACTGTGCACGAGGTTGACGGGATCATGAAGGTGGTGATCGGCTGACAACGGGGTCGTTGATGGCTGTGGTGATGATGTTGACGATGGTGGTGGTGATGGTGATGATGGTGTCACTACTATCGGAGGAGTCCAACATGGGGAGGTTGCCGCTGTCGGAGTCGTCCAATGAGGTCGACAAAAAGAAGGTCGGGGTCGGCGGGTGATGAGGTCTGCGAGATGGAGGTCGTCGGTGTAGATGATGATGATGGAAGGAGAGGTGGTGGTGTCGCTGCTGTGTCATCGAGGAGACACTCAGGCGAGGGAGGTCGACGAGATGGCGTGGCCGAGGCTGTTAATATCGGGGTGAGGGAAATTCATGGCGGTATCAGTGGGTTGGTCGCGGGTGCTCAGGCGGTTGGAGATGGTGGTGATGTTAATAGTGATAGGGACGGTGATGTTGGTGATGATGGTAATGATGATGATGATCGACGATGATAGGGAAATCGATGGCGGTGGTGTAGTCGGAGAGAAGTACTAGGCGGTGGTGGCGCTGAGCAGGTCGAGTGATGGCAGTCGTGGGGTCGAGGTGATCGTGGAGAAGTCGATAGCGGGGATGTCCGCGGTGGGGGCGCTAACGGGGTCGTGCAGTCGGAAAGATAGTCAAGGGAAAGTGGAGGAGAACGGGAAGAAGATGGAAGAGGGGTGCGGCTACTCGGGGGAGATGTTGTGGGTGGTGCTCCGCGGTGAGGGGGTCGGCTGCTCCGGTGGTGAAGTCATGGATGGAGGGATGAAGATGATGGGGATGAGGGAAATTAGCTACTAAACTAGGTTTAGGGTTTTAATGTTTTGTGATGGAGATAAAATAATAGGAGAAAAAGTATTTATATATGGGGAGAAAATAGGGTGATATAAACCTAGGGACTTGTGCCGGCCAAGTACTCCTTGGGATTGGGGTTGGCTTTTACATGTAGGAAATTTAAGGGCTAGGATTGAGTGGGTTTGAATGGAGGGCCAAGATGGTGAGGGAGGTAATGTTTGAGTATTGCACACTCCAAAAATATGAAGAAAATATATGTGACTGGTCAAAGAAGAGGGAATGTTTCTTCATGTGTTGGGTCCAATAGAAAGTAGACACCACACTGCACTTTTGCATAAAAGTCCCCAATATTTGGAAAATTGCACAAAAGGTGAGGTTTTGGATTGAATGAGGGAAAAATACAATGCTTGGTGTGATGTAGTGGTTAAAAAGGGTGTTTGGTATTTATTATGAACCTTGAGGGTGTGAATGGGGGTTTGGTTTGGTGTTGGATCTAGTTTTGGGTTGAGTTGGGTCCTTACACCAATTTAATTAAAATTAAGGTAAATGATGCTCTTAAATTAATTGAAAGTGCATAGGGTTAAAATTAGGTGGAACACAAGTATCATGGACATAGAAGACTCAAAATAGAATATTGTCATAATCTGGGTTGCACAAAATGGGTAAAGATTGTGTCTCCAATCTCGATTGGTACGCACAAAGATGCAAAGTTGGATTTAATTGCAAATAAAGATAAATGTCTGCGACAAATATTGTGCGACTAAAATAAAGCACAAAAGGGCATATTTATAAGTTACACAAAGGTCATAATGGAAGACGGGCACATTTAGGACAAGGGTGTAAAATTTGTTGGAAGGTAAAAGCTAGTGTAGCGCTCCAACTATCGAAGCAACGGTATGGTACGATAATTAAATAAAATCACGGTAATAAAATATAACCTCAATATTTAATCCCAAAATTTACTAATTAAAATCCATAACCCTATAATTCGGTCAGGGGTTCATCTTGTGGGCTTCTAGGTCTAGTCTACTAACTCATGCATTAAAGAACACTATATATATAATATATATATATATATATATATATATATATATATATATATATATATATATATATATATACACATATCATGCATTTATTTAAAAATAAATATACACAATACTTATAATAAATAAAAAGACAAAAATACCCCTATTTAGGCTGTGGTAGTGACAAGTCTACCCTCCTTAGAAAAAATTTGTCCTTGAAATATAATATCCTCAATAGTTGTGTGTGTGTGTGTGTATATATATATATATATATATATATATATATATATATATATATATATATATATATATATATATATATATACTATCAAAATTTAAATTCATCAAACCATATAATCATGAAGTAAATCCATATTATTATTTCAGAAAATTTTCAAAATTTTATAAATATCATATTCGTGAAAATCTTCAAATTTAAAAATCAAATTCCATTCTTATCACAATCGCCTCCAAAATTTAAGTTAATAACTAAATACTCAAAAAGAAATTTAGTGTCCAATCCTCTAATTTAAATCCAATCAATGCATATTTATAAAATTTAAAATCTCATCCCAAAAATTTGATTTCAAACACTAATCCATTTGTGATCTTATTTCTCGATTCTTTTTTCACACAATACTGAAACAATGTAATACTTATAAAATATTCAAATACAACATTAAAAATATAAAATTTTAAATTTATATCTTACAGTCAAATAAATATAATGATAATCTTCTTAAATTCTTCAAATTTTAATGACAAATTCAATCATATCATATTCTTCATAAAAATTAATGATTTAACAAAATCGTCAATTTTGCCATATTAAATTTTTAATTCTTTAAATTAATGTTTATCCTCGAAATTTAAGGTACCATGTCTCTCTCTGCCCAGTCATAACCTCTTCATTAATTCTTCACTACGGTCAAACCCCCAACAATCAAGGTCTAAGAAAATTCTACCTACAGTCATACAACATGCAATCTAGAGAAAACATGCATGGTTATGGTCTGTTTTGTCATGGTATTGTAGTCTCTGTCAGGGTGTACTACTAACTATATTCTAGCAAAAAAAATCACGGATACAAGCTATGGTACTAAGAAATCAATCAATCAATCAAACAGACGGAAAAGGAACAAAAGAAAAAGAATAGAGCCTGCTAACCCATCACCTGGACATCTTCATCCTCTAATATACACTTAACTCTTACTTATTTACTCACTAATTCCTATTCCTATACACTGATACCCATATCAACTAATCACTAGTCCACAAGATATCCATGGATACATTCACATTGCACACACCTGTCTATTAATCCCAAAATCTGATACCAAGAACCTCTAACACAACCATAGGTCAAATGATGCATCCAAAGTTTGATACCTCTATCCCTTTAGGTACCACTATTTTTACTACAAGCACAACCACTGCTAGCTATCTTACCTATTGTAATTGTTTATACTAGTTATTCTTAGCAATCAAGTGCACACCAAGTGCAACACACCACAATAAGTACTTCTCTCTCTAATACAACTCTAGATGGACACCCAAGTCAGTTTGCAGTGCCATCTCAAGCATGCTCAAGCCAACAGATCCTTACATATGCACATCATCTACTCATATACTAATACACATTTCTTACCCACGTCTCTAAGTATACCTATATATTCACAGTCTCTAACACTCAAGGTACACACAAAATACACCATCTTACTAAATATTTCATTGCCTCAACTGTGTACTAAATATTGTACTTCCTGGATTACTTGCACTATTACTCCCAATAATTTTTTATTCATATTGACTAATACACCAATCTAATATTATCACACAAGGTACTTACTGTTACTAGCACATGGCTCAACTAATCCTTGTCGTAGAAACACTAGCACTCTTGGTATAGTAACACTAGCTTCCTTATTAGATCACCTAATCACACTCACTAGAACTCATTATTACTTGCACTTTGTATAAAACACATATTTTACTTCACTCTCAAAGGCAGGCATATGGTTCCATATCTCGATTGATGTATAAGTATCTCCCTTTAACCTTTTACAGACTGATACACTAATCAATGATACACTTCATACCTTCCATGACCAATCTTGATATTTCTCAACCCATGACACACTATTGGAATTTTCTAATACTCATGCTTCCACTTTTATAAACTTCCGTACTGACACTCAGTGCCCACTGTGCATCCTACATACCATTTCTAGACACTTTTCCACCTATTGCTTCCACTTCCATCACTGGCCTCAATATCAGGTGATACATCCATCTTTATTCATATACTGGTACACTCATATCTACTCACACCAGGGTCCTACTTTTATCTGTAATACAAGTCTCACTACTTAGCACAATGTATTCTTATTCTCTCACACTCTCTTATACACTTATGGGTACCCTCCTATTATGGCACACTCATTAATACCCTCTATGCATATACATTTCTTTACTCTTGGCACACCCAAATATCAACCATCAAATTGAATATCATGCTCTATTAATTTTTCACATAATTTCCTTGATACTTAATTGTTTACATGGATCACCCAACTACATGAATTCATGACTATCCAGGACTAGCATGCTGACTCTGATACTAACTTCTGGAACCCTCACTAATACTCTTTGCTTCCCCTTCTACCTATAGTACTAATACTAACTATAATGACACCTATCATAGAACTATTGCTACAAGGTACTACGCTATGGGTTAACTCTAGATTGATGCCTACAGCTCACATATCCAACCAAAAAATACTTACAGACTCACAAGTCACACTAACAGGGATCCTTAAAGAAATAAAGCTAAAAAAGGAACTGGACTAAGGACTGAAGGTATCTCTCTGCTAGCAAAAATAATGGAACAAATTCCTATAATAACAGAAGTAGATAAATATTGAGATGATACTTTAAGAACCAATTTAAGATACAATCTGATAACTATACTTGTCTATCCGAAATTATGACACTCATAATCCTCGCCATGCCAGTGGGCATAGTTGCGATAAATGATAGATTCCATAACTTAGTCATACAACTCTATAATCATGTCGTCTAGAATCCTCGCTGTGCCGACTAGTATAGCTGTAAAAAATTCTAAATCTCATAACTAAGATATATACATCCGAAGTCAGGTATCTATGTTTCTGACAGGCCAGCTAATATGGCTGCAATAAATTCTAGGCTCCATAACCAAAGCAAACATTTTACCTTTCTCATTGTCCTCATCAACATATGTCATCAGATCATTCCATAATTTTAGTCCGTAAAGTTTATCTCGATATGAAATTAAACTCAACAACGACACCAAGAATTAAATTTAACAACTGATCAACAAGAATCAAATTCAATAACAATAAGTGAGAACGGACGGGAACAAGAAAAAAGATTTAAATTGGAAATTATAATAAGATTCTCAAAGGTCGTCCCAGTAATCTCTTAAATAATTTATGATTGAGTATCCTCTCTCATCCTAGTATCCTATGTCCTATATCCTATCGCAGGCATGCAGTAGTACAACTAAGACGTTGCACTACTACGATATCGTAAACTTGCGAAGCCTGACCTGCATGGGCAACCACTAAAAATGTGTCACGACCTGCACCCGATATAGGGGCACGAGTATGTGGGTACGTCCAGCCTACGCCGTAGTATCGGTGGTAGAATGTTGTCTAGGTCATAATACTATCTAATCAATCGCACACGAATATCCAACTCTATAAGGAGACACAGATATCACAATATAATATGTAAATACTCAATCACAGAACTAAAGCATGATAAGATATTGAAATACAACACAAGTCTAAACAACAAAATAATCTAACTCAAACAATAACATCCAAGTCTCCAAATATGTCGGAAATAAATCCGGTACCAAATCTGCTAAAGATACTAACTGAATAACTAGTGATCCCGGCTAGACCTTCCGGAATTACACCTGGCTACAAGATCCAAGGCTGTAGCTGTGGTCCATAATATGTCGGATACCAGTCCTCTAAGTTGCAGTCTGAAAAAATATATCCAGTCAGGATTAGAGCAAAGTATAAGCACTAACAGCAGTTCCATGTATATTGACAAAAACAATAATATAGTATAAAAAAATACAAGATGGATATAATACTAGAAAAGAAAATACTGGTGAGTATGAAATACTGGAATAAGAAATACTGGAGAATATATCATCAGCAATAGTACAACTAGTAATGAACATAAATACAAGTGCATGCTAGAACAATGAACTGGAATACAGAAATAAAATATCTAGCTAAGTGTGTGAAACATCAGTCTATCATATGATCGGCTTGGGACAGATCAGGCTTGTTACATATGATTAGCTATGATTCATGTGAGGTCAGGCTAACCATCCGGTTAGCTATGATGCGAGCAATAGTTAGGCTAATCATATATAATAGGCTATGAGACATGTAATGGTCAGGCCGCACCCGACGTGATGTGTGGGGTGAGCGATGATGCATGCAGAATGGGATATGATAACATAATCTACTAATATTTTCCCATCCACAGCTAGAACGAGGGATTCCAATCACGACTCTTCGTGACAGGTCTCGATGATGCTAACCCGTATATCCATAGTGTCAAAATCAAGTACGCTATACAACTAGAATCATAGAGATGATCAACATAATAAAGACTGTCAGAGAATGTACTCGCCTGTGGTCCTGAGCTGGCAATACCAATATCATGTTTCCAAAGTCTCGTCTGAACAATCCAACAGTCCTATATACATAATGTAATAATAGTATAGCATCAGTCGTTACACTAGCACACACACAACATAATTATACTAAACTCAGAACTACGCTAGGTGTGATAATTGGTCAACTAGTAGGGTCAAGTGTACGTCTAAATGCATGGGTGTCATATCCTCGATTACTGTGCATAACCAGACAGTCAACTCACTAACACATGTCTAAAGCTCTAAATCCCGTGTAATACCAACACGTGTCTAAACTAGTATGTCAGTGTACACCAGGCAGACAGTTCACTAATACTCAGGGTCATATAGCCATATGTGAATAAGGGATAGCCACTACTAACACTTATGGCCATATAACATATATAATACTATCATACATAGTACTAGGAATCAATTTCCCACGATATATATATATATATATATATATATATATATATATATATATATATATATATATATATATATATATATATCAACTAATTATTATGCACACACACGCACACACATACTAGCTATTAGGTTCACCAACACAGGGTCTTGCAATCAACCAACTTTCATAAAATAATACGCTAGCCCAAATTATCATTCACATTTGCACATTCACACAACATGAAAGGAAGGCAAAGTCAAACCTGTGCGTGCACGGGGTCGAGGGAGGCTACTGTGGTTGTCTCCAGCGAGGGTGATACAGTTGTGCACGAGGTTGACGAGATCATGATGGTGGTGATCGGCTGACAGCGGGTTCGTTGATGGCGGTGGTGATGATGTTGATGATGGTGGTGATGATGGTGATGATGGTGTCGCTGCTGTCGGAGGAGTCCGGCATGGGGATGTTGCTGCTGTCGTAGTCATCCGACGAGGTCGACGGGAAGAAGGTCGGGGTCGGGGTCGGCGGGTGATGAGGTTTACGGGATGGAGGTCGGCGGTGTAGATGATGATGATGTAAGGGGAGGCAGTGGTGTCGCTGCTGTGTCGTCGAGGAGAGGCTCAAGTCAGGGTGAGGGGAAGTCATGGCGGTGTCAGTGGGTTGGTTGCGGGTGCTCAGTTGGTTGGAGACGGTGGTGATGTTAATGGTGATGGAGACGGTGATATTGGTAATGATGGTGATGATGATGATGATGATCGACGATAATGGGGAAGTCAGCGACGGTTGTGCAATCGTGGAGAAGTGCTCGGCGGTGGTGGCGCTGAGTAGGTCGGGTGATGGCAGTCGTGGGGTCGAGGAGATAGGTAGAAGTCGATAGCGGGGATGTCGATAGTCGAGGGAAAGTGGAGGAGAACGGGGAAAAGATGGAAGAGGGATGCAGCTTCTCGGGGGATATGTCGTGGGTGGTGCTCCGAAGTGAGGGGGTCGACTGCTCCGACGGTGAAGTCAGGGATGGAGGGATGAAGATGATGGGGATGAGGGAAATCGGCTACTAAACTAGGTTTAGGGTTTTAATGTTTTGTGATGGTGATAAAATAATAGGAGAAAAAGTGTTTATATATGGGGAGAAAATAGGGTAATGTAAATCTAGGAACTTGGGCCGGCCAAGTACTCCTTGGGATTGGGGTTGACTTTTACATATAGGAAATTTAAAGGCTAGGATTGAGTGGGTTTGAATGGAGGACCAAGATGGTGAGGGAGGTGAAGTTTGAGTTTTGCACACTCCAAAAATATAGAGAAAATGCATGTGACTAGTCAAAGAAGAGGGGATATTTCTTCATGTGTTGTGTCCAATAGGAAGTGGACACCTTACTACACTTTTTTATAAAAGTCCCCAATATTTAGAAAATTGCACAAAAGGTGGGGTTTTGGATTGAATGAGAGGAAAACACCATATTTGGTGTGATGTAGTGGTTAAAAAGGGTGTTTGGTATTTAGTATGAACCTTGAGGGTGTGAATAGGGGTTTGGTTTGGTGTTGGGTCTAGTTTTGGGTTGAGTTGGGTCCTTACACCAATTTAATTAAAATTAATGTAAATAGTGCTCTTAAATTAATTGGAAGTATATAGGGTTAAAATTAGGTGGGACACAAGTGTCAGGGACATAGAAGACTCAGAATAGAATATTGTCATATTCTGGGTTGCATAAAATGTGTCAAGATTATGTCTCCAATCTCGATTGGAACAAATAAAGATGTAAAGTTGGATTTAATTGGAAATAAAGATAAATATCTGCGACGAATATTATGCGACTAAAATGAAGCACAAAAGGGCATAAGTTACACAAAGGTCAGAATGGAAGACGAGCACGTCTAGGACAAGGGTGTGAAATTTGTTGAAAGACAAAAGCTAGTGTAGCGCTCCCAATATCGAAGCAACGGTAAGGTACAATAATTAAATAAAATTATAGAATAAAATATAACCTCAATATTTAACCCCAAAATTTATTAATTAAAATCCATAACCCTATAATTCGGTCAGGGGTTCATCTAGTGGGCTTCTAGGTCTAGTCTACTAACTCATGCATTAAAGAACACTATATATATAATATATATATACACACACATATCATGCAGTTATTTAAAAATAAATATATACAATACTTATAATAAATAAAGAGACAAAAATACCCTATTTTAGGATGTAGTAGTGACAATAGTCTAAGTCACTGGAAACAAATCCAGTACAATAGAAATAATAAAGGCTACTATGAAACTACAGGTTATGCCTTCTCCACGGGAACCTGTTTCTCCTAAGGCTCCTGAACATACACATCAGCTACTCCGGGTCTATAGTAAGTGGGGCAAAAATCCTCTAAATCCTTTGAAAAATATTATCCAGTCAGGATTGGAGCGAAGCACATACACTAATAGCAGTTCCATTAAGTTGATAACGACTATAAAACTTTAAGGAATGAGAATACAAGTTGGAACGTTATTGCTAGAATAGTAAGGAATATGTAAACATATAATTATATCACAGGTAAATAATCAACAGTAAAGAAACATGTGAATGACAATATCATCAGGTATAAACTAGAATAAGGAATGAATAACTAACTAAGTGCCTTAAAATATTAGTTTATTATATGATCGGCTTGGGACAAGATCAGGGTCTACCACATATGGTTGTCTATGCACAAGTACAGGTAATAGGGTCAGGCACAACCATATATGGGGAGCTATGAATAAGCAAGTAATAAGATCAAGTTATACCCTACGTGAAGCGTGGGGTAAGCTATGCACAAGTATATGGGGTATGATCACATAATTAGCTAATACATCCCCGTCCTCGACTAATACAATGGACCCGAATCATGACATCTCCTGACTAGTATCCATATATACTAGCCTGTGTACCATCGTATCAGGAATCAAGTATAATACTACAATAATAATATCATAGTAATAATCAAAATAAAGGAAACTATCATAGAATGTACTCGCCTGCTGTCCTGAGCGAGGAATAGTAAATAGTACTAGAGCTTGAGTCCAAGAGTCCTAAATATGAAATATCAATGTTAACAGGTGATATAAAATGATAATAATGTATAATTAACTCTAGGTTAGGTATTTGGGTCATCTCTAGTTCTCTTGGTACCATACTAGGTCAATACTAGGTTATATTTCATAATTATCTAAAGGTTGGATTTCTAGAGTGATACTAGGTTTATATTAGGCCACTCTACTAATATGGTTCACACTAAGTTATAGATATTCTTATTTGGATATATACTCCTATACTCAAATATTAAGCTATTACCTCAACCCCCAACACTATACTTTAGCCTATTTATTATACTACATACCTTAACATATACTATAACCCAATTTTCTAATATCTTAGCTCTAGATCATTACCTTATCTTAGCTATATATTAGCCCCCAATAAAATTTGATACCCAAAAATCTGTACTGCTTAACCCTACACTTGTTCACTTATGTACACAAGTTATCCTACACTCAACACTCTACAAAAGCCAAGACCTCCACATCTTGTAGGTTATTTGCAGCATGCCCCAAACCTGGAACTGCCCACTACCCCTACTCCAATACTCCACAAGACTACACCTTACTTAATACCTTCAACCAAACTCAACTGTATCATGACTATTCAATGCCTTAGATCATTGATCGGCACCCTATTATAACTCACTACCCTATCTAATATTGTTGTACCCAATTTATAATGAGGCATCACTGCCTACATGATAACTTCCCCCTGTTTGGCCTATACTTGAGTCACTACAGGAATTTCCTTTACCAACTTCCAATTAGTAACAATAATCGCAACTTGCTATTACTGAAATGCTCAAACAACAACACCACTGAGACCCTACTGTAACGACCCATTTTGCTCAAGCGAACTGCCGATTCAAACATCAAAAGTGCAACGTCCCGACCAGCTTTGCTTCGGCGAGAATACTCGTTTGAGGCTAGAGGATTTCCAGACTTGTCCCCTCAGGAGTTCTGGCTTAGGCTTTCAGAGGCTCGCTCGGAGTATCGCTCGACCGAGGCGAATCATCGCTAAGGTGGGTGGCTACGATGAACTTGTCTTTGCTAGCCAGCACACTTAAAATATAGATGTTATATACTAGTCGCTAGGTGAATCACCCATGCATGCTAATAAGAATATAACGCACCTAGCTAAGGAAATAATCCCAGCTTGTATTGCTTGTGTTAGAACATAGAAATAAAATATTGCTTATAATCGGACCCTTGTATGCTACATTTGCCTTGTGCAACCAGACCCCGCTATGCCTCGAGTAGATCGATATATGTATTGTCACGCCCCAGTCCCAAAATACCGAGAGACTAGACACGTGGCAATGGCCAGCAGCACATACTGATGGACAAACCCAATTTAATGGATCCATCAGAGCGTACTTAAGCTGTAAAATAAAGTCTACGACAACATGGCACAACTAATCTCATCCACACAAGATAAAATATGATCCGCAGATATAAGAAATGTAAATCATCAACCAGTCTCAACAAAGTGCTTCGGGGACCAACCCGATAAAAATCTGATACAATGGTTCAACAGACCAAAATATAAATGACTGAATAAATTAATACTGAGCATGAAACATAGATGCTCAGGAAAAGTCTTCAGCTAACACCTCGTCCTCGGGTGTCGGTACAGCTCCCGTACCAGGTCCTGCTACGGTTCCGTATACCTCGGGATAGATCTCGTCTGCAAATCCTGGGGACATAATCCGGATCCAGGTCCTCAGGGGATATAGCAAGGTACAAGATAATACAAGCCAAAATAAATGCAGTGCAGCAAATAATGAAATAAATAGGGTAAGTATGTAACCATCTATGTGAAATGCAAGGGAGAGCATCACGAGTACTCAGGCTTAGACTACTACAAGCTCTGTGTCGGAGAGCCGGTAGCAGTGATATCATGTAGTTGTCTAGCTCGGAGAGACACTGAGACGTCGGCATAATATAGTCAACCTGTAGCCTGTGTGACTCTCCAGCCATAAATGAAACAATATGGGAACACTATAGAACTAGCTAAGTGAAATGCAAGATGAGAGCATCACTAGAACTCAGGCTGAAACCACTACAAGCTCTGTGTCGGAGAGCCGGTAGCAGTAATAATGAGTAATGGGCCAAGCTCGGGTTTAGAGTCTTGAGCCTCACAATAATAGGGGTTATATATATATAATCAGCCTGTAGCCTATGTGTCTCTCCCCACCCAATGTAACCACACGTCTCATGTCCACAACGTCTCATGTACATGTCACGCAAGATCATAGCTAATGCAACAAGTCATATAAAATCTAGGAATACAATGTCTATGTCATAAACCTGTATCCTATACAGAATTATCATGAATATCTCAGGAAGATTCTGTCTCAATGAATAGTGTCAAGTGTCCTGGGTTATAGTGTACTTGATAAGAAAGTAAGAGAATGTAAAGGGTCACGAATGTCCATCTCTAGATGACAATACACAACACTGCGTACGGTGCTGGCACCCGACTATAATCGGACGCTAAGTAAGTCACACGGTCCTAGGTTAAGCATGCACAACAATATAAATGAAATAAGGAAAATATGTAACAAGACTGCAAGTTTTGGCAAGGTATATTTGCCTAGGGTTTGAATACCAACAGTGGTCCTTGTGTCAGTGGATCCTGCAGGTACTCCTCCAAAAGCTGAAATAAACATCACTAATAGTCTCAAAAAATATCAAATAGCTAGAAACGCCTGTCCTTAAGTCTAATTTGGACACGGGCAAAAATGACATTTCTGCGTCAAAGCGGGGTCCACATGTGGGCCACTTTGCACCAAAAAATGGGTCAGGGTCAAAGGTCTCCAAATTTGTCAAACTTAGTGTCAACAAGTCAGGAACGATGATACGAACCCAACAAAACTTCCAGAATTGGATTTCGATGAGCCGATCACAAAATCGCCCGTCAAGTGGAGCCGGCGGGGCCCACGATACGCGATTTTGTCAACGTTCTCATAATCGAACCAAACTAGGGTCACAGGACCAGCGTATTGCTACGAGTCCGATGGTGTAAGTTTTATTTCGATCCGACGTGTCTACACAAAGTTACGACGTATTCCAGAACAGGCGGATACGGGGCGTTGTCGGCGGATATGCGTTGATTCCGGTGTGTACGCACATCTAAATCAACTTCTGTGAAATCCCGCACATCCGTATCAACGGCGCGCACGTTTCGGTGAAGACCGTGCGTGACTAAGTCATCCCGTTTAGCGGGGGCGCACTCAGTTCCGGGGTGAAACAGGGCGTTGGTTTTCCTGTTTTTGGATCGCGGTTTGCGATCACCACAAGACGCGACGCACCGAGCGAGTTGTACGGGCATCGAGAGGGTTACATAGTCTACACGACACAACTGATGGAACGGAAAACAGAATAACTAGGAGAGAGAATGGGTTACCTGAACAGGGCTCCGTGAACCGAGAATTCTCGTGTCCGGGATGCTGGTTCGTGTCCTTATCACCGTGTCCGGTTTATACAGGATCTGTGTCCGGGCTAGGGTCTCTGTCCGGAGACAACGGGGTGGAGTCGCCGGAGACTGCGCTAGCCGGGGTTGGCTTCGCCGGAGGGAGTCGACGCGTGCGAAGGCGGAGCGGCTCGTCGGGGCTGCTGGGGTGATCGGATTCGGGCTGAGCGGTGATCGGAGTTCCGGGCTGCTGGGCTCTGCGGGTGGTGGAGATGGTGGGGATGGTGATGGTGCTGGGCTATGCTCGAGGCGGAGGGACGGTTGAGAATAGGGTGGCTGTGGAGGTCGTCGGGTCTCGGCTAGGGCGGTGTTGGTGGAGGGACGGCGGAGTCGTGGTGGAGATGGTGAGGTCGTTGTGGAGGCGGTGATCGGTCGACTGGTAGGGGGACGGGTAGAACAAGGAGGAGAAGGCGGCGGGGCTGACTAGGGTTCAGGCGAGGGGATCGTCGGCTGCGGCGGAGAAGAGTCTGTCGGTTTTGCGGCGGCGGCGGCGGCGGTTACACGAACGTCGAGGCTGTAAATAGCCTGAACAGTAAATCCGGTGGGGGATTAGTGTTCGGTTAGGGTTTCGGGTTCGGGTCTGATTCAGATCCGACCCGACCCGACCCGCTATGTCTGGGTTGGTCTGGTTCGGTTTGAGTTGGTTTGGTTTAATTCAAATTAAACCGGGTTCAGTCAGGGTATATTTTGGTTTAATTCTACATTGGTTTTTTAGGGCTTTAAAAATATTTTTGGAGTCCAATAAATTTACAGAAAATTACCCTATGTCCGGTTTTCCATTTTACACCATAAAATATTATTTTTATAATATTTGAATATTAATTAGCATCATCTAAAAATCCTTTAATCATAAAATACCTTAGTTTTAAATTCTAAAAATTATAGAAAAACTGTGAGAAAATGTATTTAAAATTTTTGAAAAATCAGGTGGCTTACATGTATATTCAGTAGTGCACTATTTATTTTCTATACTGCCCGACCCTAGATTATGTCGCTCGGTAAGTCCCTTTACGGTTGCACTCCTCGGCTTACCTTCGTGCCCTAGCCAACGTTAATGTTTAAGTTTGAATGCAAATACATGGTTGTCTGCTATATGTTAACTTGTACTCTTGCCTCGATTCAATGCTTGTCGCGTAAACTATGCCAATACCATCTAACACTGTGCATGTTATACATTCATCTAGTTCTTCTCGGAAGACTATCTAATATTCGTTTCGTGCAAGTATGAACCTCAAAGTACTCAGGACCGTCTGTTTGCCAAGCCAGTTTTCGAACCAGGAGACTTGTACCATACTAATAATCCAAGATATCCCAGCTCGTGGAGCAATACCTGCTCTGTACTGAATAAAATGGCTCAGGAAGTCCATACACATATTGTGAACAATCTTGCATGAACATGTACCATATATATATCCTACCTCAAATATGTACCATATATATATATATCCTGCCTTGAACTTGTTCCTGTACCTGACCAGAGACCCGGAAGATTAGAGACTTGCATGGTCACAGGAAAATTTGGAAACAAGGTTTTAGTTTCGCGGACGGTTGCTGGGTACTAGCACCGATCCGATCCTGCTGAAACTCCTGATAGTCGCCTGCTTCGAGCGGGATGTGTGTGCAATACCCCCTATTTCTGCTTGCACATATGGCACCGTGCCAGTGACCTCATGTTCATATAGATAACTCATCATCGCTTAGCGGCTATCCGCGTGCAAGTCATTCATCGCATTGAAAACATCTGAAACACCTGAACGATGATAACACAATTGTATATATATGGATCACCTGAACATATTATGTAATACACCAAGGAAATCCTTATAACCCGTGCATTCAAACATAACCTCGCTCATAACACAGTGTTTGCATATATTATTGCCCTTAGTTTCGTTGTATGCTGCTTGTGCTTAAATTAACTTGGTTTGCCTTGGACAGGGAAGGATAAATGGTAAGTTGGTAAGTCTCACCGTATTTCCTCTTATATCACACGGCACACTGCCATACGAGTTAGGCTATTCAACATTGCCATGAAACTGATCCTAGGCAATACTAGAAAGATAACTAAATAGTTGGTGCACAGAACCTATTGAACGGTTTGGATTTGTCGAGCGGGCGAGTAGCCTCCCTACTAGTGTATTCATGTACTGATAACCCACCAGATTGCTTGCAGAGTAAGAAAGAACCTCGTTCGGTGTGGGTGCCTCCTTCGTGCGTGCTAAGGCATGGAGTTCACAATGGAGCCTTGGAGCGCTGCATCCAGAACTGAAGCATATATACAAGACATAATATTAGAACATCGCCTATACATCATTCCATAAATGTAGCCATTTGGCACGCTTTTACTGTTTCAGAGAGAGAGAGAGGCTTGAGCGACTTGTAATCTCAGCTATACGCCGTCTGAAACACTTGTTCAATATCAATAAAGAGTTTGTTTTATTCAACTTATGTTATTCAATGCTTCTACTATTGTCGACTCAGTGAACTTGTTACCAAATCGCCTATGCGTTTTATAAATTTTGCTGCACTCGGATAATCTGTGCGACTCTGTGGCTTAGACCTCTCACCGCTAGCTAGAACCTCGGCCTTACATGGGTGCGGTTCATGCTCGTACGACATCATGCCCAGATGGGTCAAGCGATCGTCCTGCGGGAGCGCTGGCGCGGTGATTCTCGCCTAGCTGGGATGGTCGATTAGCCTACGGGAGATTGGGACGTGACACCTACTGCCAACTTCACTCCGTATTCTAACTAACCAGACCCTCACTTGCTGTTACTGCTAATGCAATACCTAGCTGTTGCTGTTGCTACTACTGATTCTAATAATGTTGCCGTTGTTCTCCAACTCGAACACCGTAATCAACCACTATATTTCCTCACTGCACATGGACTGCAGTTCACATTAATATAGTGCACCATGGTACACTGCCAGCAACCCATTGCCCGACTGAACTACAAGCAACTATGCAAGTCTAAGCACAATATTTCTACACTACAACTACTACTGATACTAGCTTTCATCAGTCACTGATGCCAACCTCCCCTCTCCATATTATATAATATACTCAAACTTTCCCCTCTATGGCTGAGCATTCAACCAACCTTACACTAGTGTGCACATCCTTATACCAACATGCACCACATACTAACTTATATATACAAATATATATATATATATATATATATATATATATATATATATATAATCAATTATATAATAATATATACATTATATATAATACTTATTAACATAGATACACACACACACACAAAACACTAGTCCATCCCACAAACACTTGGGGGCTGTTTGGTTCACCGAAGTAAAAATTTTGGAAGTGGAGGGCTTGCGTACTCATTGCGTATGCGCGTCATGCTTATGCATATTTTTTGAGTTCTGTTGTTTAGATGGTTATTGAAGTTGGTTGCAAAGTGTAACTTTTTGTAGTTCCTATGTTTGGTTTGTAATGAAGTTGTAGTTGAGAAGTGATATAAGTTTTCACTTTTGAATATGGTGAGACTACCCTCAGTTATTATTATTATTATTATTATTATTATTATTATTATTATTATTATTATTATTCCCATATGTATATTATTAAATAATATAAATTAATAATTATGATTATTAATTAAATTCTAATTTTCGTATAATTATTGATTATAATTATTTGTTATATTTCCTTATTTATAACCAAACTATTTTTCTATTGTCCTTGTTTACGAAAAAAAGTTTAAACAATTTTTTTTATTACAAACTATTAAAAAGAAAGAAGAGTACAAGAGATCCTAAACAGGAATCTAAGTACAATAGATTCTGGAAAAGTATAGCTGTAGAGATCTGATCTATGGGCGATCACTTTACTCCTTGGACCACACGACGATGAAGAAATATGAGGATGCTGTGAAAAACTTGAAGAGTTGGGCAATAAGAAAACTTTGTCAACAACGGCACGACAATCTTCTATTTCTCTTCTTATGTTCTTGAATTTCAAAGACGTGAAATTCTCGCCCCTTGGACTACACGACGATGAAGAAATGCATGAATGTTGTAAACAATTTAAAGAGTTGGACAATAAGAAAGCTTTGGCAACAACAACACGACAAGCTTCTATTTCTCTCCTTCTGTTCTTGAATTTCAAAGACTTAAAAATTCCTTCACCTTCTTAACAAACAAAATGATCCTATATTTATAGAATTTTAGAGCAATTATGACAGTGTGCGTGCACTTTTGATAATTCGTACTGTGCACGCACTTTTGATGGGAAGACATCCTACGATCTAGTGAATGGGTGCACAACTTACTGTTTGCTTGACACGTGACTTCCTATATAAGGAAATCGTAGGTCATGGGACAGTTATTTGTACACGTTTCATGAGAAACATGGCATATAGGACACATAATCGTAACTTCTCTTTGTCAGTTGGGATCATAGGTGCACTTTAGAAGTGGTCTGAAGACTAGCACACTTTTGGAAAGATTGGCTATATAAGCGCATTTTTGCAGAAGTAACCGTATTGGCGGACTTTTGCTGAAGTAGCCATGATGGCGCACTTTTGTAGAAGTTGGCCGTGATGGCACACTTTTGTAGAAATTGGCCGTGATGGCGCACTTTTTTATAAGTTGGCACAGCGGCGCACTTTTGTAGAAGTTGGCACATCGACGCACTTATGATGAAGTTGGCACAATGGTACACTTCTGATAAAGTTGGCACAGCGGCTAGGTCGCTAAACGATAACCTGGGTCTGCGTGCCATAACTCTGCTGAAATAATTACTTCTGACTTTCTCGACTATTGTTCTGGCCTATCAAATTCATTTAATTCTCGAGGGGAAAGAAGACAGGAAGGTTGTGTGCCTGTATTAGTTTGAATTAGAAGCATGAAAATTTATTGAGATATTTTATGTGCGTTTCGAGTGAACTTATTACCCTTGGCATACAGGTAACAAGTTAGAGTGAACTAACACTTATCAAAGATAATATGGACGTAATAGGTTAGAATAACTCATCTTGGGGAATTTTGTGGACTTGATATCCATGGTGTATTTATGCAAAGTACGGGTATCAAGTATGAATATGAAATAAAAGATAAGAGTGGACAAGATGTCTGTTCAGAGGTAATATGGATATGGCAGACTTCTTTATGAAGGACCCACTGAAAATATCTGCTCAGATATAATATAAACATGACAGAATAACTTTGTGGGGATGATTTTTTTTGTGGACTTGATACCCATGGTGTACTTATGTAAATTACAGGAAACAAGTTCGAAGGTGAAAAACTATCAGAGGTAATATGGACATGATATATTGCATATCTATGAGAAAAATAATACAGAGGTAAGGAGGACATGATCGTTTTTGTCACTACCACAATTCTAGAATAGAGGTATTTTTATTATTTTGTATTATTCATATTGTGCATGTTATTTATTTATATAAATAATAATTATTATTTATTTGTTGTATGAACTAGACTTGTCATGGCAACTTGGACCCGTAGTTAGACTAGTCACATTAGACTAATCTAAGTTAACCCTTCTCATTATTTAGAAATTAGATTGAACCCATATTAGGATTTGAGGCTTCCACTGATCAATTCTTCATGACAACCCAATAGGGGTGATTGGGATATTCTATATTGCTTGAGAAAGGAGGAAGAGGGGGCCAGCCCTAGTTTTTAGGGAAAAAATTCTCTCTCCTCTCATTCTTCAACCTCAAGTAAATCCTAATTAGTGTTCTTCTCCAATAGTTCATCCCACCTTCAATCCTACCCTAAATTTAACTTAAATTCTCTTATCCTCACCATCTAAGGAGAATAGAAGCTAGTGGTTGCAAGGAACTTTGGAGAAGAAGGAGTTAGGCTTGGTGCTCGTGTCTAAATCATGTCTTATTAGTTTTTTCATTAGGAAACCATCTCCCAATAGATAAATTCTAAAATTTCTCCCTCTAATTAATTTTATTTAATATTTTAGAGCATATAAAATGTACATATTCATTAGGTCTACCCATAGGAAGGAGTTTGAACTTCTATTTACCCTATTTGTGATTTCTATATGGAGTTTGGTATCTATTTTGGGGGAAATCTGATAATGGGATACCAAGTATTTGTCATTAGGTTTTATAGACCTAATTAGAGTTAGATTAGTTATGTGGGAGTAGTACCGTGTCCACAATTGGATACGGGTAGGACGTATCGTGATAGGGTATGATACGGTGTAATACGGGGCTCTATTTTGAAGGTTTTGTGCTTATAGGTGTATTCTTCCTCTATTGTTTATTGTAACTAGTTATATTAGATATATATAGCTATATTTGATATGTATAATTAGTATTGATTGTATATTAGAAATTTGGCTTTGGTTAGAGGTATATCATGGCACTATAGAGGGTATCTTGTGCCTTGCACTAAAGGTGTTTGATTATATGGTTTATATGTTCAATGTATATTATACATTAGTATATATATTGGTATATAGGTATATGTGTATTATGTATCTATGTATGGGGGTTTATGTGTGGTGTGGAGGTGATTGGGAATCATGGGTGATCGGGCTTGGTAGTAGTGACTGTGTGTCACGACCCGCACCCGGGGTAAGGGTACTAGTCGGAAACAACGCCCAGCCTACGCCGCAGAATCGGCGGTAGAACGCTGTCTAGGAAGTCTATCTAATATAATGAACAACCAAAAGATAGTGTACTCAATCACAGAACTAAGATAGAATGAACACGAATCAGATAAGAAAAGAATAGTCATCAACTCATGAGTTTAAAATAATACATCAATGAGTCTGAAGAGTAACAAAAATAAGCTGGAGACAAATCCAGTACAAAAGAATACTATCATACTACAAGCTACACTCCAGGGTCAACTGTCTCAGTTGGGATAAGTCCCTCTTGAGCCAGGGTCTCGAATCTAAACCCACAACATCCGGGGGTCCATAATAGGTAGGGTACTCCTCAGTGTCATCTGGAAAAATATATCCAGTCAGGAAAGGAGCAGAGTACATCTCTAACAGCAGTTCTAATCCATGATAAAAACTATGTAACAGTAAATAGCTGTGGATAAACAAGATGCACAAAATAGATACAAGAGATATATAGACAATAAGGAAATACTGGAAAGAAATACAATAATGAACAATATGCCAATGAAACAATAATACTAATGACTAAGTGTGTGAGTACTAGCTTAACATGTGATCCGCTTGGGCAAGATACAATGCGGCCTGGCTAATCATACGTGCGGTGCATGATCAACACTATTCGCTTACCAATACTTTATTCAATAGGGATTTGATCACATATCTATACTAATACTCTCCACCCCCAACTGGTATAATAGATCCAACCACGGTATGCTATGGCACTAGATTCCCCAAGAAGATAGCTAGTCTCCCCGAGAATCGGTGTCTGTACATGTACAAGATAACCAATAAAACAATACTTGCACCATATACACCATATACCAAGGAATAACATCTCATGACGAGATCCGGATATACCAATCCGTGTAACCATAGTGTCGAGAGAAACATGTAAATCTACACTAGATACAACGAACATAGAGGATATCATAAATGAGAAACTATCAGAGAATGTACTCGCCTGAAATCCAAAGAATAGTCTCACAGATGTCTGACTCGGTGCCTCGAAGACCTAGATATGGAATACCACATTAAAACAAGGTCCCGGAAAGAGAACAAGTCAAACTAGTCAACTCCTAGGTCAATAAATAAATTCTAAGTCAAAAGTCAACTATGGTCAACTCTAAAGTCAACTAAAGTCAAACCAAGGTCAACCTCACAATAAATCTATATAAATAATATAGAAATAAAATACAACAATTTAGGAATAAAAATTAGATCCCAAATCATACTCACACAAAGTATACTACTAATACAAATAATATATACCCTAAAATAATATATATACAAACCAATATGTATACAAATAACATAATATATTATTACAAATATTATACAAAACACATATATATACACATATATATATACAATAATAATATATAAAATATAATTTAAAACTGTCAAAGCATCACTGAAAACAGTGAACAAAACAAGATAAAATAAAAACAGGTTTAATAGTGACAGTCTTGACTGTCACTGAAAATTCGTCGCAGAAACTCCATATACAAAACCGCTGCTGTCACAGTTTGCTGACAGTTTCAAACTGTCACAAAAAAACGTCGCTGAAAGGTTGCCGCTCAAAACTACCGCAGCATTAATGACAGATCTGTCATTAATGCTGACCACTGTACAGCGGCTGCTGTTCAGACCAAATAATGACAGTTTCACTGTCATAGAAACCACTGTCACCAAAACAAATAAAAATATAAATATATATATATATATATAAATATATATATATATGCAATAATAATACAATACATATATATAAATAAATAATTATATACTTATATATATATGCACATATAAACTTATAATTAAATACTAATAGTTACAACACATGCACATATTAATGTTCATATTTTACATGGCTAGAAGCACACCTAAAATATATACATTAATATACAAATAATTACATAATAATTATAAATAATATAATTACACAATTAAACACATAAATATATTTTATAAAATATTTATGTATAATTTATACTATTAACATAAGTACATATATAATTACATGCAAGAAAACTACATATTATATTTGTACATCATATTAGCACACACAAAAATATATAGATCTATGCTACAATAATTACTATAATAAATACACAAAATAAATATATAATATCTATATATATTTACTAATTATAATTGAAGAATTTAAACCATACATAATTAGATCTATTCAAAAATCCACACAATTGGAGAGTATCACACCGTATCCCACTAGATCTAGGATACGCATGTGACACGAGTCCAACACACAACCAATTACACCCCGAAGGATACAAACAAATCACAAATAATATTTATGAATAAATCAAAGTGTCAAAAGTAGATCTATGTGTCCGTGTCAAAATACGACATGTTCAAAGCCCCGTATCGGAGGGAAAACCCCCAAAATGACATGTATCACCAAATAGTTGGGATACGAACCACATGTACCAAATTATGGACACGACACTAGCCCCAAACACATAATCTCATGTCCAATTGATCTATAGGATCAATTGATACACACAACAAAATATAAATTCGG
The DNA here is from genome assembly GCA_036927795.1 of Iris macrosiphon. Classification (NCBI taxonomy): domain Eukaryota; kingdom Viridiplantae; phylum Streptophyta; class Magnoliopsida; order Asparagales; family Iridaceae; genus Iris; species Iris macrosiphon. The sequence continues at coordinate 67,575,661 of JAYESA010000014.1, forward strand.
AATTCCAACAAAATTAACACAAAAAGCATCATAACTTTCTCCATGGGTCTCCTATGAACACAAAACAAAGTCCTATGGGTAGTACATACATATAGGTTGATTTTACATGATTAAATCTCAGATTTAGAAGCTATTTAAATAGGAAAATCTGAATTATACCAATTGGGAGATGGATTCCCAATGAAACCTCCAATTGAGAAGAACTTGCTTCCAAATTGTAGATCCTTGCTCCTTTTTGTAGATCCTTGCTTCATTCTTCTAGATCCTTGCTTCCTCCTTCTCTAATGGTGAATTGGGAAGAATTTGGAATAAATTTGGTAGGGAATTGGAATGGGAATGGAGGGAATTTGGGAGTGAGAAATTCTAGATCTAGATTTGGAATGAGAATAAGAGGAGAGAGAAATTTCCCCCCTCTTTTAATAGGCCGGCCTTGCCCCTCTCCCAAGCAATTGTAAAATGTCCAATGTACCCCTTGGGGCCTCTCATGAAGAAATAATTAAGGAAGAAAGCTTCCAGTCTAATCACTTAATTAATTTAATCCATCTCCTTAACTATGGGCTTTCTAAATGGACCAAATCTAACTATTTAATTCATGTTGGTCCATGGGTCCAAACTACACTAGTTGGGTCCACTAAAATAAGTCCAAAATAATTAAATAACATCCAACAATAATTAAATAATACAACAAAAATTATTTACCATGCACAATATTTATTTAAATAGGAAATTACTAAAATACCCTTTTTCCTAAAATGTGGTAGTGACAAGTCTACCCTCCTTAAAATAATTTCTTCCTCAAAATTCAAAGACAAAAACTACCCCCAGAAAAACACAGAACAGAACTAAAGAATAACAACTAACTAATGAACAGAACATAACAATGAACAGAACATAACTAGAAATAACATACCTCAAGGTACAAACAAATATGGATAACGCTCTCGCATGTCATCCTCTCTCTCCCAGGTAGACTCCCCCGGAGAGTGATGCCTCCATGCGACGTGCACCAAAGGAATAGTCTGGTTCCTCAGCACCTTCTCTCTCCGATCCAGAATCTCAACTGGCTGCTCTGGATAGCTAAGAGTAGGGCCCACCTCTATCTCCGAGTGATCCAATACATGACTAGGATCTGCCACGTATCATCTCAACTGCGACACATGAAACACGTTGTGCACTCCCTCCAATGCAGGTGGCAAGTCTAGTCTATAAGCAACTGCACCGACCCTCTCTAGAATAGTGAAAGGTCCGATGAATCGCGGACTAAGCTTTCCGCCTCCACCGAAGCGAATCGTGCCACATGTCAGAGAAATCCTCAGAAACACCAAACCACCCACCTAGAACAAAATACCATCTTAAGAACTTAATCTATAACAAACAAGAACAAGCACAAACAAAATCTAAACTATACCTCAAACTCCAAAGGTCTCCGATGGCTATCGGCCCAATGCCGCTGTCTGTCCTGCGCCAATCGAAGTCTGTCTCTGATCAAATGAACCTTCTCTGCTGCCTCCACAACCATCTCTGGCCCAAGCAAAACTCTCACTCCAACATCGTCCCAAGACAAAGGAGTACGACACCTCCGACCATATAGAGCTTCAAAAGGTGACATCTCTATACTGGCCTGGTAACTGTTGTTGTAAGCAAACTCTACCAAATGGAGATGGTCCTCCCAAGAACCCCCGAAATCTAGTACACAAGTGCGCAACATATCCTCGAGAGTCTGGATAGTCCTCTCTGACTGCCCATCTGTCTGGGGATGATATGCAGTACTGAACTTGAGCTGAGTGCCCAAACTCTCCTGCAAACTCCTCCAAAAATGAGAAGTGAGATGACTATCTCGATCTGAGACTATGCTGACGGGAACTCCATGTATCCTAACGATCTGCCTCACATACATCTCTGTCAGCTTCTCCGTAGACAAACCCACTTTGAAAGGCAAAAAGTGGGCCGACTTGGTCAATCTATCAACAATGACCCAAATCGCGTCTTTCCTTCCTGGAGATCGTGGAAGTCCGGACACAAAATCCATAGTAATGTGTTCCCACTTCCACTCTGGAATGAGTAATGGCTGAAGTAACCCTCCTGGCCTCTGCCTCTCGGCTTTCACCTGCTGGCACACTAAGCATCTGGATACAAACTGTGCCACTTCCCTCTTTATGCCATACCACCACACACTCCCTCGCATATCCTGATACATCTTGTTAGCACCTGGATATATGGAATACTGAGAGCGATGCGCTTCCTGCAATACCTCCTCGCACAACTCCCCACTAGGCACACACAATCTAACTCCATGCCTCAAGGATCCATCCTCTGCAATAGTGAAATCATCCTCCAATCCTGCTCTCACCTGAGCTCTGATACTCCTCAAAGATACATCATCATACTGTGCTGCCTTGATCCTGTCCATCAAATCTGAGTGTATCTGCAATCCCCACATCTGCATAGCACACCCAGGAATAATCACCTCAATGCCCAAGCTCTCCAAGTCCTCCAACAGATATCGATCCTGCGTCAAGAACATAGCTACCGGATACCTGCTCAAAGCATCGGCAACTACATTGGCTTTCCCAGGATGATATTGCAAAGAGATATCAAAATCCTTCATCAGTTCCAACCACCGACGCTGCCTCATGTTCAACTCCTTCTGCGTGAAAACGTACTTCAAGCTTTTGTGGTCTGTGAAGATCTCCACACGCTCTCCGTATAAATAATGTTTCCACAACTTCAGGGCGAATATGACAGCTGCCAACTCCAAATCATGGGTAGGATAGTTCTTTTCATGAGGACGCAATTGCCTGGATGCATAGGCAATCACTTTCCCATGCTGCTGAAGAACACAACCTAAACCCTTCCCTGATGCATCACTATAAATAGTGAAACCTCCGGACCCTGATGGCAACGTCAAAATAGGAGTAGACGTCAACCTCTTCTTCAACTCCTCAAAAGCAAACTGACAATCCTCCGTCCAAACAAACTCCACATCCTTCCTTGTGGGTCTGGTCATCGGCTCGGCAATCCTCGAAAAATCTTGCACAAACTTCCTGTAATAGCCTGCCAATCCCAAGAAACTCCTGATCTCTGCTACTGAACTCGGAGTCTTCCAAGATTCTACTGCTGAAATCTTCTTCGGATCCACTGAAATACCATCACCAGTCACAACATGCCCCAAGAATTCTACTTTGTCCAAGAAAAACTCATATTTGGACAACTTCCCATACAGCTTCTCCTTCCTCAGCACATCCAACACAATCCTCAAATGCTCCTCATGCTCCTCCGGTGTCCTCGAGTATGTGAGTATGTCGTCGATGAACACCACCACGAACTTGTCAAGGTACTGGTGGAACACCTTATTTATCAAGTTCATAAATACCGCCGGTGCATTAGTCAAACCAAACGGCATCACCATAAACTCGAACTGACCATACCGAGTTCTAAAAGCAGTCTTCGGTATGTCCTCCGGCTTTACCTTCACTTGATGGTAGCCTGATCTCAAATCTATCTTAGAAAATACCTTCGCACCACTCAACTGATCAAACAGATCATCAATCCGTGGCAAAGGATACTTATTCTTGATAGTGAGATTATTCAAAGCTCTGTAATCAATGCACATGCGCACCGATCCATCCTTCTTCCGTACAAACAATACCGGGGCTCCCCATGGTGAAGAACTCGATCTGATAAACCCCTTATCCTGCAATTCGTCCACCTGCTTCTTTAACTCGACCAGCTCGCTATTGTTTACTCTATAGACATGTTGTGAAATTGGTTCTGCACCTGGCACCAAGTCTATAGAAAATTTAACATCTTGATCTGGTGGCAATCCTGGCAATTCCTCAGGAAACACATCCAAGAATTCTGCTATCAACGAATGTGGCAACTCCTTGTCTTCTACCATAGCTCCACAAATAATGCCTTCGTCCTGCTCCGCAGCTCCTCTAGTAAACTCGAACTCTGGCTCTCCTGGCGGACCAAACAAAACTCTACCTCCTCTACAGTCTATGCTAGCACGGTGCCTACTCAACCAATCCATCCCAAGTACAATGTCATAGGTTGGAAGTGGCATTACAAGTAGACACGTACTCAACTCCTGGCCTCCCAGAGTAACTCTCCGATCCTTGCAAATATCATTAACCAGGATAATGCCTCCCCCGGTCATGATCTTACAAGTCCTAAGCAAAGACTCAGCTACCAAACCATGCTTCAGAGCAAAAGAAACAGATACAAAACTATAGGAAGCACCACTATCAAACAAAGCTAAAGCTGGAATAGAATCAAGAAGAATAGAACCTGCGATGACATCTCCTGTGGGTTCCTCCTCTTCGACGGTCATAGCAAACGCTCGTCCCTGCCGAGCACCTCCCTGCTATTGATGCTGGACAAAATGCTGCTGCTGTGTCGGAAGCGGTCCCCTCGGCTGTGCTGCAGGTGGTCTCGTCTGTGTCCTCGGAGCTGGAGCTGCTCCTTGAAATGCACGACGAGGACACTCCCTCGATTGATGTCCTTCAGTACCACAATACAAACAAACTCCTAGCCTCCTCCTGTAAACTTTCCAGATATGGCCGGGCTTCTTGCAGAAGTTGTATGGGGCCTGCTGTAACTGCCTCTGCTGCTGAGGTGCCTGGTGAAAAGGTGCTCTAGCTGGAGTCTGGTTCTGCTGTGGCTGCTGGAAAGGTCTGGACTGGAAATAAGGACGTTTGGCAGATACTGCACTGCCGTTGGCCCCCAGAAAAGAATCACGGTCTCTCTTGGTCTTCAAACCCAGATCCCGCTCAACCTTGCGTGCCTCCGCAAGTATCTCCGAGTATGTCTCATAAAAAGACGGAATGAGAATCTTCACCTCCCAGTTTAGACCCTCTCAAAAACGAATAGCTCGAACCTCCGGCTCTCTCATCAAGTACTCTGCAAATCGGCTCAACCTACCGAACTCCGCAGCGTATTCCTCCACAGACTTGCTTCCCTGAATGAGACTCTCAAATTGTCTCCCCAAGACAAGCCTGTCTATCCGAGCGAAAAACTTCTTCTTGAAAAGGTCCTTGAATACCTCCCAAGATTGTCCTGCGTCAACTAGAACCGGCTCATTCCTGAACCAAGTGCGAGCGACGTCGAACAGTTGAAGTCCTACCGCCTCAACCTTCAGATCTTCAGAAAGACGGGACACCCTCATAAGACGCTCAATGTCCTCGAGCCAATCATCAGCATAGACGATGCCCTCCGTCCCTTTGAAAACCCTAGGCTCCAGTTTCTTGAAGTCCTGAATGTTGCCTGGCCGAAGCTGAGCAACTTGAGGAACAACCTGCTGCTGGATCGGAACTCCTCTCTCAACTACAACACGAGCAAGCTGATGAGCACTCTCGATGCCCTGCCGTAGAACGTCGGTCTGCCTCTGATGTGCCTCTGACTGAGCCCTCTGTGCCTCGAGCATCTCACGAAATAGTGTAAACATCTGTGACGCCTCTGCTGGCACAGGAGGTGGAGGTGGAAGCCCCTCAGATACAGCTGGCACAGTCCACTGAGTAGGTGGTGGACCTCCGAAAGCAGCTGACACTCCAATCACCGGAGAAGTGACTGGTGCAGGCCCTCGGGATGTCACAGACCTCTCAGAAGCTGCTCTCCCCTGCTGTGATCTAGTCTTAGGCGGCATCCTGAGACAAAGCGAAAGAAAGAATCAATATGGCACAAGATGTAAGACATCAAGAAAATGACAGTTTAAGAGATCAAGTATCAATATCAAAGGAGAATAGTTGAATTAAAAGAATTTTCCAAGATGTGATTGAGTATCTCAGCCTATATCCTATATCCTATTGCAGGCTCGCAGTAGTACAACTAAGTTGTCGCACTACCACGACATCACATACTTGTGAAGCTAGACCTGTATGGGCCACCACCAAAAACGTGTCACAACCCGCACCCGGGTTAAGGGTACTAGTCGGAAACAACGCCCAGCCTACGTCGCAGAATCGGTGGTAGAACGCTGTCTAGAAAGTCTATCTAATATAATGAACCACCAAAAGATAGTGTACTCAATCACAGAACTAAGATAGAATGAACACGAATCAGATAAGAATAGAATAGTCATCAACTCATGAGTTTAAAATAATACATCAATGAGTCTGAAGAGTAACAAAAATAAGCTGGAGACAAATCCAGTACAAAAGAATACTATCATACTACAAGCTATACTCCAGGGTCAACTGTCTCAGTTGGGATAAGTCCCTCTTGAGCCAGGTCTCAAATCTAAACCCACAACATCTTGGGGTCCATAATAGGTAGGGTACTCCTCAGTGTCATCTGGAAAATATATCCAGTCAGGAAAGGAGCAGAGTACATCTCTAACAGCAGTTCTAATCCATGATAAAAACTATGTAACAGTAAATAGCTGTGGATAAACAAGATGCACAAAATAGATACAAGAGATATATAGACAATAAGGAAATACTGGAAAGAAATACAATAATGAACAATATGCCAATAAAATAATAATACTAATGACTAAGTGTGTGAGTACTAGCTTAACATGTGATCGGCTTGGGCAAGATACAATGCGGCCTGGCTAATCATACGTGCAGTGCATGATCAACACTATTCGCTTACCAATACTTTATTCAATAGGGATTTGATCACATATCTATACTAATACTTCCCACCCCCAACTGGTATAATAGATCCAACCACGGTATGCTATGGTACTAGATTCCCCAAGAAGATAGCTAGTCTCCTCGAGAATCGGTGTCTGTACATGTACAAGATAACCAATGAAATAATACTTGCACCATATACACCATATACCAAGGAATAACATCTCATGACGAGATCCGGATATACCAATCCGTGTAACCATAGTGTCGAGAGAAACATGTAAATCTACACTAGATACAACGAACATAGAGGATATCATAAATGAGAAACTATCAGAGAATGTACTCGCCTGAAATCCAAAGAACAGTCTCACAGATGTCTGACTCGGTGCCTCGAAGACCTAGATATGGAATAACACATTAAAACAAGGTCCCGGAAAGAGAACAAGTCAAACTAGTCAACTCCTAGGTCAATAAATAAATTCTAAGTCAAAAGTCAACTATAGTCAACTCTAAAGTCAACTAAAGTCAAACCAAGGTCAACCTCACAAGAAATCTATATAAATAATATAGAAATAAAATACAATAATTTAGGAATAAAAATTATATCCCAAATCATACTCACACAAAGTATACTACTAATACAAATAATATATACCCTAAAATAATATATATACAAACCAATATGTATACAAATAACATAATATATTATTACAAATATTATACAAAACACATATATATACACATATATATATATATACAATAATAATATATAAAATATAATTTAAAACTGTTAAAGCGTCACTGAAAACAGTGAACAAAACAAGATAAAATAAAAACAGGTTTAATAGTGACAGTCTTGACTGTCACTGAAAATTCGTCGCAGAAACTCCATATACAAAACCGCTGCTGTCACAGTTTCCTGACAGTTTCAAACTGTCACAAAAAAACGTCGCTGAAAGGTTGCCGCTCAAAACTGCCGCAGCATTAATGACAGATCTGTCATTAATGCTGACCACTGTACAGCGGCTGCTGTTCAGACCAAATAATGACAGTTTTACTGTCATAGAAACCACTGTCACCAAAACAAATAAAAATATAAAAATATATATATATATATATAAATATATATATGCAATAATAATACAATACATATATATAAATAAATAATTATATACTTATATATATATGCACATATAAACTTATAATTAAATACTAATAGTTACCACACATGCACATATTAATGTTCATATTTTACATGGCTAGAAGCACACCTAAAATATATATATTAATATACAAATAATTACATAATAATTATAAATAATATAATTACACAATTAAACACATAAATATATTTTATAAAACATTTATGTATAATTTATACTATTAACATAAGTACATATATAATTACATGCAAGAAAGCTACATATTATATTTGTACATCATATTAGCACACACAAAAATATATAGATCTATGCTACAATAATTACTATAATAAATACACAAAATAAATATATAATATCTATATATATTTACTAATTATAATTGAAGAATTTAAACCATACATAATTAGATCTATTCAAAAATCCACACAATTGGAGAGTATCACACCGTATCCCACTAGATCTAGGATACGCATGTGACACGAGTCCAACACACAACCAATTGCACCCCGAAGGATACAAACAAATCACAAATAATATTTATGAATAAATCAAAGTGTCAAAAGTAGATCTATGTGTCCGTGTCAAAATACGACATGTTCAAAGCCCCGTGTCGGAGGGAAAACCCCCAAAATGACACGTATCACCAAATAGTTGGGATACGAACCACATGTACCAAATTATGGACACGACACTAGCTCCAAACACATAAGCTCATGTCCAATTGATCTATAGGATCAATTGATACACACAACAAAATATAAATTCGAAATTCCAACAAAATTAACACAAAAAGCACCATAACTTTCTCCATGGGTCTCCTATGAACACAAAACAAAGTCCTATGGGTAGTACATACATATAGGTTGATTTTACATGATTAAATCTCAGATTTAGAAGCTATTTAAATGGAAAAATCTGAATTATACCTATTGGGAGATGGATTCCCAATGAAACCTCCAATTGAGAAGAAGTTGCTTCCAAATTGTAGATCCTTGCTCCTCTTTGTAGATCCTTGCTTCCTTCTTCTAGATCCTTGCTTCCTCCTTCTCTAATAGTGAATTGGAAAGAATTTGGAATGAATTTGGTAGGGAATTGGAATGGGAATGGAGGGAATTTGGGAGTGAAAAATTCTAGATCTAGATTTGGAATGAGAATGAGAGGAGAAAGAAATTTCCCCCCTCTTTTAATAGGCCGGCCTTACCCCTCTCCCAAGCAATTATAAAATGTCCAATGTACCCCTTGGGGCCTTTCATGAAGAAATAATTAAGGAAGGAAGCTTCTAGTCTAATCACTTAATTAATTTAATCCATCTCCTTAACTATGGGCTTTCTAAATGGGCCAAATCTAACTATTTAATTCATGTTGGTCCATGGGTCCAAACTACACTAGTTGGGTCCACTAAAATAAGTCCAAAATAATTAAATAACATCCAACAACAATTAAATAATACAACAAAAATTATTTATCATGCACAATATTTATTTAAATAGGAAATTACTAAAATACCCTTTTTCCTAAAATGTGGTAGTGACACTGTGTGCTGTACACGACATAGTGGGTGTATTGTTGTTGTTGTTGTTGTTAGTTGTTGTTGTGTGTGATCTAGGTTGGTCTTAGATTGGAGGGGAATAAATGATACATGAATTATTAGTTGCTTATAGTGCAGTAGTGAGTGCTAATATAGTATTATGTTGCTCAGGTTGTAGATTAGGATTTGGGTCCATGACAGATGTGTGGGCTCGAGTTAGGGTGTTTAAGGGCAGGTGTAGGTGATGTAATGGGGATTTTGAGTGATATGTATCAGACATATGGTGTGGGTGCACCTGATGTTATATTCAGTAAAGTAAATTTATTTCAGATCACTTAAAGTAGCTAAGTGCATAGCTCACTGCAAGTTTGCAGTGAGTAGTAAGAGCAAGTGTAGCAGCTTGCAGAGGGTAATTTGTTCCTGACCAGGATACAACCTGGTAGTATGTAGTTTGGGGCAGTCTCACATACAGGGTAGCTATTGCTAGTTCACATAACATCTGTGGTTGCAAACAATATGTGAGGAGAAGCATCAGGGATGAGCTTTTGGGATGAGTACATATGAAGATATGTTAGTAAGTATTTGGGTGTTAGTTTGTTATGAGCTATAACCAAGGGTATGAATATACATATAAAGTGCAAGTCAGTATATACACTGGTTCCTGAGGTATGTTAGATGAGTTAGGGTCTTATGAGGAATTAAGTATATGGCATTAGTGATCAGTTAAGTGAGTGAGGTGCAGACAATAGGTAAGTTGTTGTTGATAATATTGTATGAGTAAAGAAGTGAGTAGTAGTTGCCAGACTTGAAGGCTCCAGTTTCAGATGTGCAGGCAGTTTACACTGCATAGTGAGATATTAAGAAGTTGAGGTGGGGGACTGTTACTGTAGGGATTTACAGTGAAGGTTTAGGTCAATGTTATGATCTGAGCATCAATAATAACCTGGGTATTTAAGGAGTGCACTGATGCAGAAATTATAGCAGGTTAGATAGCTGTGTGTTGAAGGTATTGAGTTCAGTTAATGCAAGTTAGTTAGCTTACACTAGATACTAAGATAGTTAAGATATATTAGTAGTGTGTAAGTTTAGTTGAGTTATGACTGGTACACAAGAGAGTACCAATTTTAGGTAATAAGGTGAGTTCATGCCATTTGTGTATTAAGATGGGTACCATTAAGGTGAGTAGATGTATCAGTTAAGGTACACTAAGGGATAGCTAAGGTTAAGCATATTTCTAAGTTAGTATGGATATTAGGCATTAGGTTATCACCTAAATACTGAAGTAGTATTATAGATACCAAGTTAGTATGGTCTAGGTATTAACTTAATACCAATATATAAGAGTTATATATACTAGTAGTACTAGTATAGGAGTATTATTAGTTGGTATACCTTAAGATGACTAAGAAAACCTATAATAGCAAGGTATTAACCTAGTTAACCTAGTATTAACTAGTATACCCTAGGATGGACTTAGAAATGACCTAGAAGAATCATTCTAACTAGTTATTCATGATTATCATCTCGTATCCCTCTTTAACATTAATATTTGATATTTAGGTCCTTGTGACTCCATCTTGGACATCGATCCTCACACATTGCTTAGGATCACAGGCGAGTACATTCTCTGACAGTTTTCTTATTTGACGATTACTATGATTTCAGTATGTAGTGTTATGTTTGATTCCCGACAAAGTGGAAACGCAGGTTAGTATCATAAATACTTGTTATGAGGATTTGTGATTGGATCCATTGTACTAGACCGGGATGAGAAAGTATTAGTTGATTATGTGATCATACACTACCTACTTGTGCATAGCCCACCCTCACTACACGAGGGTGTAGCCTGATCTTATTACTTGTGCATAGCTTTCCGTATATGATTGGCCTGATCCCCTTACATGTACTTGTGCATAGTCAAGCATACTTGATTGACTTGATCCCTTACTATACTTGTGCATAGCCAATCATATATTGTAGAGCCCGATCCGTCCTAAGCCGATCACATAATAACTGATATTTCAAGGCACTTAGTGGTTGTTTATATCTCTATTCCAGTTTATACCTGCTTATATAGTTACTCCTTGTTATTTAAAGTTAATTATTACCTGTGAGATGATTACCTGTGCACCAGTTTTCTTATTGTCCAGTATTTCTTTCATCTTGTATTTTTATTGCTTACTTTTTATAGTCTTGGTTAAATTAATGAAACTGTTGTTAGTTTATGTGCTTCCTTCCAATCCGGACTGGATAATATTTTTTAGACGATCTCGTGACTTTTTGCCCCACTTATTATGGACCCGGAGTAGATAAGGATTTCACCCAGGAGCTTCAGGAGGATCCCATTTCAGTATTGGATCCATTAGTAGAGGCTTAGAGTCTAGCATTCATTTGTACTTGGATATAGACTTGAGATACTTTGAGTTATATATTTTATTTGGATACTTTTGTTGTTATTGAGATAGTTAGACTCTAGACTTGTTGATGTGTGATATATTATTTTTAGACTTCTCTTTTCTTTTATATCATTATTGTGCCATTCATCTTTCTTATAGAATTATGTGATTGGGTATTGATATTGTCGTCATATTTATATTCATCTTGTCCTCCTTATGGAGTTGAGATGGTTGACATGTTATATATTATTGTGAGCTGTGATAGATAGTATTGTGACCTAGACAATATTCTATCGTCGATACTGCGACGTTGGCTGGACATACCCACGACTCATGCCCAAATTTCGGGTATGGGTCATGACACATTTTTATGGTGGCCCATGCATGTCGTCTAGTAAGTCAAAGTCGCAAGTAGTGCGATATCGTAGTAATGCTCAGACTAAAGTGCTATTACGAGCCTACAATAGGATATATGATATAGGATGAGAGCATACTTAATCACAACTAGAAAAATTTTTAGTTTGTTAATTTTGATATTCTTGTCATTCTAAATAATTGCTTGCTTTAAATTTTACTGTCATTCTTTGATGATATCGTATTTTTTGCCTTAATTGACTTCTTCTTGTTTCGATCTATCTTCAAGATGCCACTAAAGACCAGGTCACAGAGATCGGGACCCACAGCTTCTGATAGGTCTTCCACCTCTCGACCTGCCATCCGGATAGTTGGAGTTGTTCCTCCTACTTTACCTTTTCATGTACAAGTTTTAGCAGCCTTCGGGGGTTCTCCTCCCTCACTTGTCCGGAGGGTTGTCCCGACTGTTACCGAGGACCTTCCACCACCACCATAGATTCTATTTCTGGGAGGTATGCCTGCTGATGGGGCACAAGTATTCTCCTTGATCCAGGGCATAGTGGATGCTCAGAGAATGTCAGCAGAGGCTTAGCGCGTTCAGGCTGAGGCATAGAGGGTGCAGGAAAAGGGACACCTAGCACAGACAGAGCTGATGAGGGAGAGCATATAGAATACTCACCAGGTAGCTCTACAGGCAGTAGAGAGAGTAGCACAGCAGCAGCACCCTGCCAGAAGCAGCAGTAGAGGCTAGGCACTACAAATTCATTAAAATATGTTATCAGATTATACCTTAATTCAGGCCATAAAAATTTATCTCGATACAAGAATCAAAGTCAACAACGAACATTAAATCAAATTCGACAATAAACGAGTGAGAGTGGGTGGGAACAAGTGGAAACAGTTTTTGAAATAGAGTTTATAGTGAGATTCTCAAGGGTCATCCTAAGAATCTCTGAAGAAATCCTAGTTGTGATTGAGTACTCTCTTAACCTAGATTCCTATAACCTTTCGTAGGCTCGCAGTAGTACAACTAAGCCGTTGCACTACCACGATATCACACCATTGCAAACCCGTAACCTGCATGGGCGACCACTAAAAACGTGTCATAATCCGCACCCAGAATAGGGGCACGAGCGATGAACTACGCTTGTTGAGCTGTGCTGAGAATCCGAAGTCTACAGTTTATGTTTTCTAAGGAAAGGATCATACGGCCCGGCCTGCATTACGTTTTCTTTGACCTGATCATTGAAGGTGCATTGACGTCGGGCGCCTCGGAATCCCGCTGGTAGGAAAGGCCTGACCTGGTTGCCCTTGTCTAGGCCTCCACAGTGGTGGGTGAAACCATGTGGTAGGACTTGGCTTTTCGTATTTTAGGCCTGACGGCGGAAGGCGCTGCTTGTGCGTCAAGTCTAGGACAAGATCTGGGTAGACCCACATAATTTTGCCCCGAGGTTTAGTAAGAGGTTTCATCCTGGCTGCTTGTTCATGAGCTGATAGAAGATTGACTACCTCCATTGTTGCCCTCAGAATCGGTATGACTCCGTCCTGGGCTCCCGTCATAGGAAAGTTAACAAACTAGAAGGACACCATATTGGCGGCAACCATCTTGTCGTCAAATTCTAAGGTAAGGGACTTGGGGCCAAGCAGGCACTGGATGTACCACTTGAGGGTGAAGCAGTCCTTTGTCGCATAGTGGACGAAGCGATGGAGGTGGTAGTATTTTGGATTGTACATCTCGGCTGCCTCTACAGGGCATTTGATATCGGGGAGCCGAAGCTTGCCACCCTTCATCAACACATTAAAGATGGGCATGACATTGTTATCTTCGAAGGAGTAAGTCTCCTGGGGCTTTGAAACCTCAGCCACTTTTGCTCGGGCTTCTTGGTAAGGTTGGCGACAAAGGACTGATTCCCTTTTCCCTCGCGGTTGTTGTTGTCGTCGTTGTTGTTATTGGGATTCCTATTATCGGTGACATGGATCTGTATGCCCAAGAGCAGGCATCCTTGACCTTTTTCTCGGTGCCAACAATGTTTATAATGAATGCCGTCCAGTTTTTAAACTGGCTACCACCCATCCAGAGGCTGATTGTCAAAAATAGATTTCTCCAACACATCTCCATCAATATCGTCTCAAGATTTCTAGGAGGCAGCCTCACCGCAGCTTATCGAAACCGTTCAATATAATTTTGTGCTAATTTATTTTCTCCTTGGTTAATTTCCATCAGGGAGGACATGGTCTTGTCACTTTCTGCCTCATAGAATCTTTGGAGAAAAAGACTCTTGAAGTCGTCGAATGATGAGAAGCAGTTATCTTGGAGGCTGTAAAACCAATCAAAGGCTACCCCGAACAATACCCTGACAAAGAGCCTAGTAAGGATAGCATCGTTGCGGAGTAGGTTCCCCATCAAATTTGTCAATATTGAAGGGTTTGTATTTGGGCAGATATGGTACACCCCTCTATTCCAGTGGATATTGCTGCCGCACTCCGAGATCGCGGAGTGATTCTCGATTGCTCATAGAATCTAGGTGGGCTCAGAGTTTTTAGACCTACCTCATCTCTTTCCTAGCTTCATCTGTCGTGGGAGGAGCAGACGACCCTGATAGAGCATGATAGCTGCCAATAGGGGGAGCGACTGTATTTGAATCTGCATTAGTTCTAAGGTCTTGACCTGAGGTCCTTGTTGGTTGGGAGGCTACAGTCGCCTTGATCTCTAGCATTGCTTGGGTCAAGGCTTGCATTGACTCGCTCATAATTTGCATCATTGCCTCGAGGGTTTTGAGGCACTACCGATCATTGGGGCCTTCGTGATCGTCCTCTACCATGTATGTCATTCTTATATGAGGCGAGTAGGAAGGGACGATTGATGTAGCACTTTTTGCCTTGGACTCTTGTAGTAAATAGTCGTCGGGGACATCTGGTATTGCTGCATCATATTCAAACTCTGATGAAATACTACCCACAACATAGGAGGCAGCATCTTCTCTCCGAGGGTGGCTACCCCCAGGGACTTCAACATCCGTTCCTTGGGAATCCTCATTTCCTTGAAACGTCAAATTATTGTATAGGTCCGGGGGATTACCAACCCTAGCTTGCGTAACCCCCAGTAGTTCTGAGGTAAACTACCCCCAGCGGTTGGGAGTTTCTTCTTCGAGCGGGTTCTCTGGAAAACACCTTCTACAGGTCCCACTGTTGGTCCTCTTGGTAGTTGCTTTCCTAACACACTGGTAGAGAGCGACAGACTGGAGGTACCCGACTTCTTTCCTCCCTAGTTGGCAGAAAGCTTTCGAGTCGAGTAGCATAAGGAGAAGGGCAGCTCCTCCTCCTCTGGTACTTGTACCTGATCTCCAGGTTGTTGCCAGATAGGTGCTTTCTAGTGTAGTCGCTGGAAGGTCGACTGTCTGCTTGTGGGTGTTGCCACTTTGTTGCAGTAGTAATTGATAATGATCCTAGCACAGTGATGCCCTGGAGAGGATATTTTATCGGCCACAGTTGTTTCCTTCACCTTGCGCTTGTGATTGATCACATTACGCAAGTCAAGCAAGGGTTGTTCCACCTTCGTACCCTTTTTGTAGGCTCGAAAGAACTGAGTGCACAAATGAGTAGGTATTGTATTTTCTCCCTGATTCGGGGTTCGTACAAGAACCTCCTTCCGATCGTCAAAGGAAGACTTTTGAAATCGACGCTGTCTATTTGTCGCTACGGGCTGGACGCACGAGGCAGTCTTATATAGCTTCCCATCAGGGGCCCGTGTAATGGTTAATCGTACCAGCTAACGGTTAGCTAACTGGACAATTGCTTGAGCATGACAAGCTCGTACTGCCCTAGTTTAGGCTTGGATAATTGCTTGAGCATGACAACTGACGGTTAGAACCTGCAGGCGCGTAGTACAAAGATTCCAAGTTTAGGCTTTTGCCATTCTCGGCGAGACGCATAGGATCTGTGCTGCATGAGATTCGGTCAAAAATTGAAGTTTTATTGCTGTCAGGGCCGCATGCGATTGTCTGTCTACCGCTGTGAGCTGGTGCCGCATGGTCAATCTTATGCGCCTCCTTCTTGGCCCCATATAACCTGCCTCATGTAACAACCCGTTGCGCTCAAGTAGATGCCGATTCAAACGGTAAAAGTGCAACATCCCGACCCGCTTTGCTTCAGCGAGAATACTCGTTTGAGGCAAGAGGATTTACAGACTTGGACCTTCAGTAGTTACGGCCTAGGCTTTCAGAAGCTCGCTCGGAGTATCGCTCGATCGAGGTAAATCATCGCTAAGGTGGGTGGCTACGATGAACTTGTCTTTGCTTAGCCAGTACACTTAAAATATAAATGTTTCATGCTAGTCGCTAGGTGAATCATCCCCTGCATGCTAATAAGAATACAACACACCTAGATAAGGGAATAATCCCAACTTGTATTGCTTGTGTTAGAACATGGAAATAAAATATTGCTTATAATCAGACCCTCGCATGCTACCTTTGCCTTGTGCAATTAGACTCTGCTATGCCTCGAGTAGAACGATATATATATACTCTGTAGTGCACGGTTCACTTGCTACACTACACGACCCTAGATTATGTCGCTTGGTAAGTCCCTTTACTGTTTCACTCCTCGGCTTACCCTCGGGCCCGAGCCAACGTGAATGCTTGAGTTTTCTTATGAATGCAATACTTGCCACAATGAAATTGTGCCATAGTCAACAACACAATCGCGTATTCTGCATGCAACGAGTCAGCCAGAAGACTATCAAATAGTCCTTCTATGCAATATGAACCTGCAAGTATCCGGGACCGTTAGGTCGCCAAGGCAATCCCCGAACCAGGGGCATGCATCAAGGCAAGTTATACACCGAACGAGAACCCTGTCAAATGAGGCAAGTAATACAGCTCCTGGAGCAATACCGTTCAGAGCACGAATCAAGATTCAACCATATCGTATATCTCCTATATGTCGTATATCTCGTGAATCTGGAATGATCCAAGACTTGCATGGTCACGGACAACTCATGCACGAGGTATCTTATTCCTCGAGCTATCACTGGGGCACCGAAATCGTACCGGCCTAGGAGGAATGCTTGTGTGTTTTGCCAACAAACAAGAAGGGTCCAGTATGCTATCCCGGCTTGTGGGTTGGCAATACACTGTATTCGGCCTTGGTAACAAATATTACCTTGGACTCTCCGTCTACCCAATAGTCTCTCTGTTCTGGCGGGATGGCGTGCAACGGCTCTCCTGTGTCGCCCGATTACCCTAAATTGCTTGTCTTATATAAAGCGTTGTGCTCCATTCCGTAATTGAGACTATCATTGCCTGGTCCTTTATGGCTATGCCAGTGACCCCATGTTCATATAGATAAGTCATCCTCGCTTAGCGACAATCCACGTGTGAGTCATTACATCACGTCGAGAATATCTGAAATACCTAAATGATCTTGAGAATAAGCAACTTGTACATATGGAACACTTTAACATCTTCTATAATACCTGATATTTTATGTAACTCGTGCACCAAAAACATAATCTCGCTCACAACATAGTGTTTGCATATGCTATTGCCCCTGAGTTTCATTATATATGCTGCTTGTGCTTGAATTAACTTGGTTTGCCTTGGACAGGAAAAGACAAATGGTAAGTTGGTAAGTCTCACCATATTTCCTCTTATATCGTACGACACACTGCCACACAAGTTAGACTATTCAACATTGCCATGAAACTGATCCTAGGCAATACTAGAAAAACTAAATAGTTGGTGCAAGGAACCTATTAAACGTGTTTGGATTTGTCGAGCGGGCGAGTAGCCTCCCTACTAGTGTATTCATGTACTGATAACCCACCAGATTGTTTGCAGGGTGTGAGAGAACCTCGTTCGATACGGATGCCTCTTTCGTGCATGCTAAGGCGTGGAGTTCACTCTGGAGCCTTGGAGCGTTGCATTCAGAACTGAAGCACATATACAAGACATAATATTGGAACATCATCTTTATATCATTCCACAAATGTAGCCACTTGGCATGCTTTTACTGTTTCAGAGAGAGAGGCTTGAGCGACTTATAATCTCGGCCTAGCGCCGCTTGTAACACTTGTTTAATATCAATAAAGAGTTTCCTTTACTTCTATACTTGTGTTATTCAATGCTTCTGCTATTGACGACTCAGTAAACTTGTTACCAATCTCCTATGCGTTTATAATTCTGCTACACTCGGACAATCTGTAGGACTCTGTGGCTTAGACCGCTTACCGCCAGCAAAATAACCACGAACTTGTACGGGCGTGACTTACGCTAGTGCGGCATCACGCCCAGATGGGTCAAGCGATCGTCCTGCGGGAGCGCTGGCATGGTGATTCTCGTCTAGCGGGAACGGCCGATTAGCCTACGGAAGTTCGTGGCGTGACAGATTGGTATCAGAGCTTGGCTATACGCCTTTGGGCTTTATTTTGATTTTCTTAATTTCGAAAGATTGTTCGTGGGTTATGTGCATGCTCTCTCTCAAAGTCCCAACGAAATATTCCAACAATGAGTCTAAATACTTTCAAAAATGTTTATGTGAATGATATAATTGCTTGTACAAAATTGTGATGCTAAGGCGTTTGTGTCGACTTGTGCTAGACCCTTTGGGATTAGACTCGTGCTAGAATCGCGACTTATGTGCAGACCCGAATACCTATATATCATTTATAAGCCGGTTAGTGTGCGAAATAGAATATTGCCCGAACGGTTAGCTATGCACACAGCCTTTCGGCTAAGTTGTGTAGAGTATCGTGTGCCAAGACCCTTTGGTGCAAGCTAGTTGTAACGAGATTGGGATATCGTTCAAGAATAAGATAACTCAGACTTAGAAGCGCAACCGATAGAAACATTATCAGATTATCGCTTAGGTGAATATAGAAAATTATGCTTGGATTTGAAAAATAGCTCGAACGGTATTTCATGTCGAAAGATACAAATTAAATATAGTTTAATTGGATGACTCAATTCCGAGTGGTGTATGGATCATTTAAATGTCCAAATGGTTTTATAGGTCTCATGTGATAGTCGAATCGAATAATTTCATAATGTCTTGAATAAGATAACAAGGCTCATATCGAATTAAAATTCATGGAAATCGATATCTTGGTAAGGAAACTTAGAGGATTGTACAAGCAATTTTGGATTGAGACAAACAGATTGAACTTGAATACAATATCCCTCGAATAGAAGTTAGCCCAAAAATAAATATTATAGTTCGATGAAAGAGATAAGCGATAACGGATTTGACTTGGAGTTTGGAAGAACTATCTTGAAATCAAGTTTGAAAAGATCTCTCGAAGCAGTCCCAACGGGAACGATTATCCTGCGGGAGCACCGGCGTGGTGATTTCATGTACAGCGGGGATGATCGAACTTATGTTAACATGTTCGGTGATTATTCCAAATAAACTCGATAAATAGAATGTATCAAAATGATGGAATAGACTTGGGCTTGAATATTTAAAACTAGTTGCTTGAGGTATGCTAGAAGTAGACTATGGATTTACCGAACGGTAACATTGAAGTTGGATGATTTTGCTAGACAAATTATAATCACTGCATGAATGGACATGACTTGGTGGATAAATATACAAAATTTGGATGAGGCAAAGTGAAATAATATGGAGTCTCAATCCTTTCAATAAAAACCATAACGTTCAAACGTTCTTGTCTTGTGCGAGCGTAACTCTATGCTCGTTCATGCGTCACGCTCGGATTAAGACGATTATCTAGCGGGAGCATTGACGTGGTGATCTCACGTCCAACGAGGGTGATCAAACTTGTGGGAGACCAAAACATGACAACTTATGGATCGTCTTGACTTTTGGTTTGACACGATAAAGACAAGTTTGGAATACAAGTGATCGGAAATATTTCGAGGATAAGTTATCCTAGAACCTAGAGTAAATCACGCTTGATGGTTTCGTGAACGAATACATAAATCAGGTTGGACGACTTGGAGTTATAAACAAAATAATTTAGAATTGAATCTTGGCTTGGTGGTCTAGACTTGGAATGGATATGGATTCTATCAAAACATGTTTGGAGAGATAGACTATTCAAATCACTAGGCTTGTCTTGCAACTTGGATATATCTTGGATTTTACTGAACGGACTTGAATTCCCGTACAAATAAACGTATTATTGAGAGTAGAAAAATCTGTGCTCGATGTTTAGAAATCTGAGTGAAACAAGCTTGGGTAGAATACTCCGTACAAACAAACAATGGTTTGACCCTAGGAATTGGGGTGAGCATCATATGAGAAATTTCTACGATGTATCGTATGCTTAAACTTGTACCTATGACCTTGTGAGCTGACCTAGCAATTAGGCAGACGATCCTGTGCCGAGTGAATGAACGTTTGTAACCGACTTTATAACATTGCTTGAACAAGCTATATAACTGGGGCAGCAAGACTTAGAGTTAGACTTTGGACGATAATGTGTGCTATATTTGACCCGAAAGGATGGACACTAGTCGGTTAAATCGGATAGATTGTCACTACCCTATTTTTAGGACGGAATATTTTTTATTTTAATTTGGTAAATTGTGTATTGATCATAAATAATTATATTTATATTTAATTAGATGCATGTATTTATTTTTATTAGTTGTTTTAGAATTTTGGCTAGTCTTGACCCATGTCAGACCCTAGTAGACCCTTGTCAGACCCAACCAATACCCTTGTCAGACTTATTTATTGGTTTAGAGTAGTTATTTATATTTTAATTAGTTAGTTGGAGTGATTAGAATTTAGTTAGAGTGCATTTGGAACCCCAAACCCAAACCCTAATTTGCATGACTTGTAGGAGAGGTATTTGGAACTTTGTACCCAACTCAAACTCTAATCCAACCCTTCAATACATGGCCTGCCCCCTTCCTCCTTCATTCCATTCACTCTCCGTCTTCATTTCCCCTTCTATATTTCTCTTTCCACCTCCAATTATTTATCCATATCAAACCCTAACCTTTTATTTTTCTCTAACCTAGTTATGTAGGAGTTACTTTGGGAGTAGAGCTTGGATTTGGGAGCTTGGGAGCTAGTTTGAAGCTTTTAGGGCTTTTTGGAGACTTTGGCCTTGGGATTCCAACTCTCAAGAGGTAAACCCTAAATTTTCTCCTTGTAATTACTCTAATATAGTGTAATTAGTAGTTTAGAACCTTCCTAGACCTTAGGTCTACCCATGGGAGGAAGTTGGAGCTTGTTTGGATGTGTTTGGAGACTTTGGCATAGGGTTTTGTGTCAATTTTGGGTAAAATCCGAGATTGGCCCAATTTTGGGTGTTGTCTTAGGTTAGACAGACCAAGGTAGATGTGCTTGGGTGTCTTGAGGGTAGGAACGTGTCCCCGTTCGGATACGTGAGGTCGTATCGCAGAGTTTTGGGCATTTCGGGCGATTTGGGGTTTTTTTCCTTCGATATGGGTTCCGCATGCATATAGAATTTTGCCATGGACCTAGAATCGGAGAGTTAGCATTTTTGTGAGGTTCTAGACATCGATTAGAACTCGTAGATAAATTTTGGGTCAATTCTGAGCAGGTTTGGTGTGCGTTTTATGAGGTATCGTGAGCCGTACTCCACGTGTTCGTCGAAATGACCAAATGACCATTTCGACTTGGTTTCTAGGTTTTGGGCTTGTGCGTGGGTTGGTTGAGACTTGGGGAGTGTGTATTAGAGTTTTCAAGTTTATATTTATATATATATATGTATTTATATGTATATGGGTGAGTGTGTGTGTGTATGTGTATTTGTGTGTTTGTGTGTGAGTGTATATATATATATATAAAATATATATATATATATATATATATATATATATATATATATATAAGTATATATTTATGTATAGTGTGTGGTGTATATATATATATATATATATATATGTATGTATTTGTGAGTGTGAGTGTTGAGTGTATAGGTGTACTGTGTGTGTAGTTTGTGTGTGAGTATGTGTGAGTGAGATATATATATATATAGGTATATATATATGTATGTGTGTGAGTATATATATATGTATTTATATGTATATTGTTGTGTGTGTGTTTGTGTGTAGTGTGAGTTTGTGTGAGAGTGTGTGCGTTTGAGTGTGGTAGTGTGTGGGTGAGAGTGTGTTTGAGTGTGTAGGTGTGTGTGTGTGTTTGTGTGAGAGCGTGTGTGTTTGAGTGTGGTTGTGTGTGGGTGAGAGTGTGTTTGAGTGTGTAGGTGTGTGTGTGAGTGTATATATATATATATATATATATATATATATATATATATATATATATATATATAAAGTGTGTATATGTATGTATAGATATATATGTAAGTGTATATATATATATATATATATATATATATATATGTATATATGTGTGTGTGTGTGTGTGTGTGTGTGTGTGTATATATATATATGTATGTGTGTGTGAGCTTATATATATATATATTGGATATGTGTTTGAGTGAGTGAGTGATAAGTGAGAGAGTGAGTTGAGAGAGGAAGAGGGAGTGAGTTGAGAGATGGAGAGAATTGGATGAGAGGAAGAGGGAGAGAGGAGCTGCAGCAGTAGCAATTGGAGCAGCAACAGCTAGCAGTAGGAGCAGCAGCAGCAGCAGCAGTTTACAGTAGCCGCAGCAGCAGTTAGCAAGTGGCAGTAGCAGCAACATAGCTCCCCCCCTTTATATATATATATATATATATATATATATATATATATATATATATATATATATAGGTAAATAGATATATTTATGTATGTGTGGATATATATAAATTGGTATATAGAGATAGATGTATATGGATATGGATATATATATATATATAATTACATAGATAGTTAGAGATATCTATATATATATATATATAAAGATAGTTAGTTAGTTAGTTAGTGAGAGAGAAGGGTTAAAGTAAGGTATCTCAATACCTTGAGATATCAAGGTATTGAAGGTAGTGAGGTATCGGAGATAAGGTATTGAGGTATATATATATATATATATATATATATATATATATATATATATATATATATATATATATATATATATATATTGGTATTTACATATAGTAGTTTTATAAGTATATATATAGATAGTTAGCTAGTTAGTTAGAGTAGAGAGGGGTAAGGCGAGGTATCGCAATATCTTGAGATACTCAAGGTATTGGGTATCGGGGCGAGGTATTGGATTTTTGCCTAGGAATGAGGTTAAAGTTGCTCTTATATATATATATATATATATATATATATATATATATATATATATATATATATATATATATATATATATATATATATATATACTTCCTAGGAAATATATTAGAGGGTATAGGCGGGTATATCGCGTTGGTTGAGATATCGGATACCGAGGGTATCCCGGTATCTCTAGGAGGCGAGTTTGTGGGTTTATTAGCTTAATGAGCTAGTTTTAACCTAGAATTTAGGGGCACCCTAGTTTGACCTAGAGTTGACCGTAGTTGACCCGGTTGACCTAGTTTTGACCTAGAGTTGACTTTTTGGATTCGGGTTGACTTTTTGACCCCGATTTCTCCGGTTTGACCTGTTTGACCTAGAACAACCCTAGAAGCTTGTTTTTAGTTATTTTATATCTGTATAACTCTTTAGAACCCCGTTTAACCTTGCTTTTCGTAAAAGGTCCTTGCGATGC
This sequence comes from Iris macrosiphon, assembly GCA_036927795.1. NCBI lineage: Eukaryota > Viridiplantae > Streptophyta > Magnoliopsida > Asparagales > Iridaceae > Iris > Iris macrosiphon. Next base: position 67,599,318 of record JAYESA010000014.1, read on the forward strand.
TAGTTCTGATCTCGATCCTCGCTAGTTGCTCAAGACGTCAGGCGAATACATTCTCTGATAGTTTTTATTATCTGATAATTATTATAATTCAGCTCCTAGTATAGTATTATCTGATTTTCTGGCACGACACTGACTAGTATTTCTGGATTCATTTACTTGTGACACGTATATCTCATATTTCTGGCCTCTATTTCTGGAATCACCTATTAGCATCACATCAGGACTCACTACAGGCATCACTCATATTTTTGGCTGGACTCATATTTATTTTAAGTGTCGGGTTTTGGATTCACTTGTACTAGTCGGGGCGGAGAAATACTCGAGTACACATGTAAACATTCCTAAATATGGAATCACTCCCTCTGGTCTAATCTGGAATGATAACAGCCGCACACCCAATGTGCGGTGAGCCGTACTTACCCCTAGCTATTTACATATCGAAACAGGTATTTCAGAGACACTAGTTCATTCTTTCTAGTCTGGAATCACTTACACTTCTTGACTGGTCTCACTTATACTTTCTGGACTAGACTCATTATATTTACTCTTGCTGGACTTACTTCACGTTATTGTGCACACACTTGCTCTTAGTTTAGATTTTCATGCAGTCATTATTATCTTGCTTCTTATTTTCATGCATGTTTACCTTTATGCACCAGTTGATATATATATATTTTCTTGTTCATACTTTATTTTCTTTACCTTGTACTACTTGCTACAACTGCTTTATATTTTTTATCATTTAACTGGAACTACTTTTAGAGATGTACTTGCTCCAATACTGACTGGATATATTTTACAGACGATCCGGAAGATTGGTGTCCGATGTTTTATGGACCTCAGCCTGTCGAGGGTGCAGACAGGGACCCCTAGTTCAGGAGTGATTTTTGGGTTGGCAGTCGGGATCACTAGGACCTTAGTTGTATTTATTAGCTATTGAAACCAGATTTCTCCCCGGCTTTTGGTTTGAGACTTTGTATTGTATTTGATTCAAGATATTGTTATTATTATTATTATTATTGTTGTTGTTTTTAATAGTAGTTATTGTTTAGATTTTGGAATTGTTAGACTTTCTTGTTATCTTATCATGCTTAGATCGTGATTGAGTACTTGTGTTATCTTTATCATATTGATCCTCCATTTGGAGTTGAGATCTTGACAGGTACTTATATTATTGTGTGAGATTGTGAGCTTGATAGTAGACCTAGACAGCGTTCTACTTCCGATGCTACGGCGTAGGCTGGAAGTACCTACGACTCATGTCCAATTTTTCGGGTGCGGGTCATGACACATTTTTGGTGGTGGACCATGCAGGTCTCGAGCTTCGCAATTAGTGCGATATCGTGGTAGTACAACGATTTAGTTATACTGCTGCGAGTCTGTTCTAGGATATAGGATCTAGGATGAGAGTGTACTCAATCACAACTAGGAACAATTCCAATCAAATATTTGCCATTTCTAATTATTCTTAAATTGCCTTCTTTTAAAATATTACTGTCCTTCTTTGATGATATCGTATCTTGCGCCGTATTGACTTCTTTTGATCTGTGTTCAGGATGCTTCTGAAGACACGGTCTCACCGCACCTTTCCAGCAGCTGCCACTGAGAGGTCTGCTACCTCTCGTCCTGCTCGACTTCAGGCAACTGCTACCGCTCCACTCACCACTCCTATGGTTGAGGGAGCATCTGCTTCTTTCGGGGATCCTCCTCCACCTATCGATCCGAGGACTACCCGAGTCATTCCGGGGGTGCCTCTACCACCTCCTGCACTAGTAGACGTCGCGCAGTTATTTGTGTTCTTGAGGGAGATGATGGCTGCACAGCACTGCCAGGTGGATGTGATGAGACTGGGCATTGAGAATACCCACCAGGTGGCCATGAAGGCAGTGGACAGAGTGGCTCAGATCCAGCCACAGGCAGATCAGACTCAGCATCCGAGGCCAGGCTGCATCGTTGATGTCATGACCCGATTCTATAGAATTGTTGGGGCGTCCCCCGAATCGTGATGTCGTACGGGTCTGGGGTTGCGCCCGCACAAGGCTAGAATATTTTGCATAATGAGCACATATTCAGAGTACGCAGATAAATTGAAACACAGATTTGAAATATGGAAAAGCTCTCTTTATTGATAATGAACATCTATTACAAACTCTTGAATGAGTCAGCTAATTTGCCGTACGGGCTTACAAAAGTGTTGACTCAGAATAAGATAGCAGTCCTGTACATTACATCCCTTTACTAAACTTCAAAATGATAAAGACCTCCGGACTGGAGGATGGCCTTGCCACGGAGCTGCATTGTGTATATAGAGTTGCAAGGTCCTGCTTCAAAATGCTTCAAGGATGGCGCGATCAGGATGCGCCTACAGCTGGACTGGATGGGGAAAGACGACTTTGACTCCTCGCTCGGTTCGCCTTTGTGCGGGGAACCTGTTTCAACGAGGGTCAGCATGTCAAAATATACTGGTGAAGGCGAGCTAACCGAACTATACCAATCAATACGTTGTTTTAATGAAGCATGCATATTATTATGGTTTTCTATCTTGCCTTAGTTCATTTACAAGTAAGCAGCATATAGAATTTACTGAAATAAACTTGCCACCGTTCAGTGGATTTTTACCTGGCCGTCTGAATCACCTGTATAATACTTACCATGCCTTCCCTGCCACGAAGACACAAGTTAGTTTGTAACAGGTTTAAATATACAGAGGATCATTGGCATAATGCCACGAAGGACAATTTATAGTCTCAGGACGGAAGGGTCTGCTACGCGGGTGGCGAGCCCCCGCTACACGCCTTATTCCGACGATATAGACGACTATACAGACGTTCTGTCTGGATTGGATCGGCCCCAGTATCCTGGCGACCGTCCCCAGGAACCAGAAACCTTGTGCACAAGTTGTCCGTGATCGAAAGATATGTTAACTAATTTAGTAGATCATGCAATTGAGGCAACACAAGTACAAGACAAGCAGAATTTCATGATTCATTTTGCAGAGCCTCACTGAACAATTATTCGCCTACAAGGTGTGTTCTATACTTAGCATGATTTATAGAACATTGAATGAACTAGCATACAATATGATAACAGTTCACATGTTTGGTTGACAAGCAATATATAGTCTAAGTCTAATCCCTTTTTATCTTGATATCTTTTAGTTATTACTTGGTATCGTTTGATCGGGGCAACAAGAATGCAAGAGTTTTAGGTGTGAAGACTTGGAAGCAGGGCTAGATAATCGGGATGGTAGCCACTCACTTAGATGGTTGGAAGGGAGAAGGAAAGAGGTGCTTCAAGACTCCGCTCGCAAGCTGCCTACTGCTCATTTACCTACATCACGAACAGCTCGATCAATACCTCTTCCACTCTTTCCAATCTCGGAGTTGACGTGCAGTTCAATGAACAAAAATAATGAAATCCATCAAAACCGTTCAAGGAAAACAAGCAAATCCCAAAACCAACTCAAAGCACAAAAGCAACAAGCGACATCAAATACGAGGCAATAAAAGATAATAGCGGAGAGATCCCTCCTGACTCTGTCGCTAAGCCGATCCTTGGGGCACGGTCCACTGAATATGGGAATCAATTCTGAAGTAACAAATCCATAACGAGGACGAGTTCTTGTTTTAATCTATCCCGATCGAACGATACCGTCTTGTATTTCTTAGCCGCGCTCTCCGCACCGGGAGAACGGGGCGCTACATCCTACCCAACTAATTGGAAGTTTCGTCCCAAAACTTTAGAATAGAACCAACCGTTAGGGATTATTTAGTTATGGCAGAAGCTTAGAGGGGAGCGGACAATCTCGAGATATGTGATCCCGTCCGCCACAGTAGAAGCATAGACCTTTCCGGAGGTAGCAATTGGCAGTGGAGTGCCCCGTCTTTTTGCAGAAATCACAGAATAGTCTCGGGTTTCCTTTTTGTGGACCGCCGTGGTTAGGGCACTTTGCAGCGGTGTTTCCTCTCTCATTGCCTTGGCGTTTGTGATTGTAGGTATGCACAGCGCCGGTAGAAACGTGAGGATGCTGCGGTTCAAGAGATAGAGCATGACTCCCCGTATGGTCTCGTACTAATGAACGACTACGTACGCATGGATGGCAGGGCGTAGACCACCTTTAAACCTTCTAGCTCGACTTGCTGCATCAGGTAAATAGGCCCTAGCGAATTTAGAGAGTTGGTTGAATTCGACGGAGTATTTCTTAACTGTCATGCTGCCTTGTCTTAGTTGCACGAACTCGTTCTCCATCTGACGCTGTACTGGAGGGGGTACAAACTCCTCTTCGAACGCGGCATAAAAAGTCGTCTACGTGATCGCCTCCTCTCCATGGTCAAATTGAAGAGATCGCCGATACACATCCCACCAATCGTGCACGTTGAGGCGGAGCTATAGTTGCGCACAGGCGACGCACTTCTCTTTGGGGACCTCTAGCAGAGCGAAGTGGTCTTCAAGTTCGGCCAACCAATCTAAAGCTATGACTGGGTCCTTAGTCCCGTTGAATGGGGTGTTGCAGACTTTCTTGAAGTGGCCAAAGTCGAAGGCAGTCACGTCCCTCGGCCTTAGAATTTGTGGCATCTTTACTTCAAGCACGGGCTATTCCACCGGAGTCACTGGCATTGCCGCGGACTGGTTGGAGGCCAAAGTCAGCACGATCTATTGAAGGGTATCTACCTGCTTCTGTTGGACTGAGAATCGTGCTTCTATATTGTCTTGAAGCTTATGCTGACTCTCCTCCGCCCGCTTCTCAGCCCGTTCATAGCGAGCCTCATCCCTTTGTTGGTTTGCCTCAAACATCCGCAATATTTGCTGGATGGGATCGATGCTTGGCACAGCTCGCCGGCTCTTTGAACTTCCCGAAGTGCCAGAACTACTTCCTTGGCCTTGTATTTTGTCCAGTGCTTGCGCTGTGGATTGCGTTGGTGCCATTCCTTCAAAAGAAGGTAAATTACATTAGGATCATAATGTATTATAGACATATTGCATGAACGTATCTTATTTTGGCCTAGCGAGTTCAAGAGTTCGCACAGGAATTTGATCGTTAAAGGAACTTTTCTAGTGCGAGAGTCTAAGAAACTTGAATCTGTGCTCTGATACCATTATGTCATGACCCGATTCTATGGAATCGTTGGGGCATCCCCCGAATCGTGATGCTGTGCGGGCCTGGGGTTGCGCCCGCACAAGGCTAGAGTATTTTTCATAACGAGCACATATTCAGAGTATGCAGATAAATTAAAACACAGATTTGAAACATGGAAAAGTTCTCTTTATTGATAATGAACATCTATTACAAACTCTTGAACGATTCAGCTAATTTGCCGCACGGGCTTACAAAAGTGTTGACTCAAAATGAGATAGCTGTCATGTATATTACATCCCTTTACTAAACTTCAAAATGATAAAGACCTCCGGGCTGGAGGATGGCCTTGCCACGGAGCTGTATTGTGTATATAGAGTTGCAAGCTCCTGCTTTAAAATGCTTCAAGGATGGCGCGATCAGGATGCGCCTACAGCTGGACTGGATCGGGAAAGACGACTTTGACTCCTCGCTCAGTTTACTTTTGTGCGGAGAACCTGTTTTAACGAGGGTCAGCATATCGAAACATACTGGTGAAGGCGAGCTAACCGAACTATACCAATCAACACGTTGTTTTAATGAAGCATGCATATTATTATGGGTTTCTATCTTACCTTAGTTCATTTACAAGTAAGCAGCATATAGAATTTACTGAAATGAACTTGCCACCGTTCGATAGATTTTTACCTGGCCGTCTGAATCACCTGCACAATACTTACCATGCCTTCCCTGCCACGAAGACACAAGTTAGTTTGCAACAGGTTTAAATATACAGAGGATCACAGGCATAATGCTACGAAGGACAATTTATAGTCTCAGGACGGAAGGGTCTGCAACGCGGGTGGCGAGCCCCCGCTACACGCCTTATTCTGATGATACAGACGACTTTACAGATGTTCCGTCCGGATCGAATCGGTCCCAGTGCCCTGGCGACCGTCCGCAGGAACAAGAAACCTTGTGCACAAGTTGTCCGTGATCGAACGATATGTTAACTGATTTAGCAGATCATGCAGTTGAGGCAACACGAGTACAAGACAAGCAGAATTTCATGATTCATTTTGCAGAGCCTCACTGAACAATTATTCGAATACAAGGTGTGTTCTATACTTAGCATTATTTATAGAACATTGAATGAACTAGCATACAATATGATAACAGTTCACATGTTTGGTTGACAAGCAATATATAGTCCAAGTCTAATCTCTTTTTATCTTGATATCTTTTAGTTATTACTTGGTATCGTTTGATCGGGGCAACAAGAATGTAAGAGTTTTAGGTGTGAAGACTTGGAAGCAGGGCTAGCTAATCGGGATGGTAGCCACTCGCTTAGATGGTTGGAAGGGAGAAGGATAGAGGCGCTTCAAGACTCCGCTCGCAAGCCGCCTACTGCTCGTTCACCTGCATCACGAACAGCTCGATCAATACCTCTTCCACTCTTTCCAATCTCGGAGTTGAAGTACAGTTTAATGAACGAAACTAATGAAATCCATCAAAATGTTCAAGGAAAACAAGCAAATCCCAAAACTAACTCAAAGCACAAAAGCAACAAGCGACATCGAAATCCGAGGCAATAAAAGATAACAGTGGAGAGGTCCCTCCTGACTCTGCCGCTAAGCCGATCCTTGGGGCACGGTCCACTGAATATGGGAATCGATTCCGAAGAAACAAATCCATAACGAGAATGAGTTATTGTTTCAATCTATCCCGATCGAACGATACCGTCTTGTATTTCTTAGCCGCGCTCTCCGCACCGGGAGAACAGGGTGCTACAATTAACTTCCAGAGGATGCAACCCAAGGAGTTTCGGGGTACAGAGGTGATCCTGTACACGAATGAATGGATAGAGCAGATTGAGGGGATTCTGGCTGGCACAGATTCCAGACAGCATGCAGATAGAGGCAGCGGGCAGTCAGATGATCGACCTTGCTTTGACGTGGTACCGTACTGATACGAGGATCACGGCACCAGGGCATACTTGAGAGGCTTTCAAGAGGCTTTTTAAGGAGAAGTTTTTTCCAGATGTGGCTCTTAGTGCCTTGGAGAGCCATTTTGAAGCACTCGTCTAGGGGAGCATGCTGGTGGACGAGTATGCATCAGAGTTCTGCTATCTAGGCAGATTTGTGGAGGGCTTGAGTGAGGCAGCAAAGGTGACAAAGTTTCGCAAGGGCTTGGTCATGG